>BQNB010044724.1:0-44716 GCA_026074375.1 Tanacetum coccineum | reverse complement strand
ACTCAAAACAATACACTATAACTAAAATAATTTTCATACAACCATATGAAAATCACGCAATATATTTTACACAAAGACTCCAGCACCGGGACATTATAACCACCACCGCCATCACAACATGTATGTTTTACTTCTCTTTATTCTCCTTCAATAGATGGAGGTTTTGTTGCTTGGTCGTATGGATAATGAAAGGTTTTTTAAATCGAATACCAACCTACTTCTTTATTTGTCCTTTTCTTTCTAATTGTACTCTTTGTTGTAGAGTCTTTAAAAGATGGTGGCTTTGCGTCCCTTTTGGGTCACATTGAAAGCAAAGTTTCATTAAAAGTTGACTCTTAGAACAATGATAGTGTTACATACAAAATTTAAAATTGTATGAAAATACAAAGATAATGGGCCACAAATGACCTAATCATGACACAAAGTATGTTGATGTTTTATTAAGTATAATCAATATTGAAATGTATAATTTTAGTCTTAAGCCTTGGTGAGCATAACTTAAGAGTATACCATTTAACCCAAAGGGTTATGTTTAAGAAGTTAACAGTCAAGACATGCATCATTGATTATACATTGCCATAACCACATCAAGGTGGTTGATGATAACCACCCTAAATAGTTCAATTACATCATTCATGTGCATGCCTTTTTAGGGCCATGCGTTGCAAATCCCAAAAAAAACTTGAAAGGTTTGATAGCAGACTTTTAAAAAATACATTGGATTCATTCACTTCACGTTTGAATTATGTCTTTTTTTGTTCTTTCTCTTTTTTCTAGGTGTGCACATTTGAAACATGCTAGCTAGTATGTATAGGCTTACCACTCAACTGGTCTTTCTGCTGCAATGAATCAGCTGCCTGATGAAGCCATTGCTTTAGCTGTTGCATCCCACATTGAGAGAGAATTACAAATAACTCCCCGGAAATTGAGCAGCAACTTTGTTGCATGTACAAATCATATATGTATACTTAATGCAGGTTATAGTCAATAATAGCATATTGATTTATCTAAAGAAAGATACCTTCAAACTCAAATCGATACACTATAAATAAAATAATTTTCATACAACCATATGAAATCACGCAATATGTTTTACACAAAGAAATTGACATCGGGACATTATAACCGCCGCGCCACCACACCGCCCTGCAACTATCACCGTATCACAAACCCGCTAACGCCACAGACATTATTGCAGCCATCAACCTCCGCCACCCTCCACTTCTGCATTGATTAAAAATAATAACATCAGGTGACATTCTTGGGATGTTTTGGCGTGCAAGTATTAGAAAGTGTGGCCAGTGAATACCATGCAAATGTGTTATTTATAGGATTCAATGGACATGGTTGATGACTTAACGCATTTAATGGTGGGGAGATGAAAGGAGCTCTCTATGTGGCATGGAAACCCAAAAGAGTTTTGTGAGTAATTCATATGAACCGTAGATAGTTGAAAGGGTTTTGGTCATTGTTTAGTGTCATTAAAGCTCTTTTAATGTGTAACCCTTGCACTTTTTTGGAATCTATATGTTCTAATTTAGTCCTTTGACTTTTTAACTTTTGTCATTCCCGTTACAATAAGTTACCGTGTTTACGGTGGTGAATCTATGTTTATCTTGGTTTTCAACCTTTTATTGCTTATGTTAATCCTTTTTAGAGAATTTTATCTATGTTGATCTTGTTTCGGGAGGTTTGTCCCGTAAATAGCTTGAAATGCCAAATGACGAGCCCCGACACATCCGTTAATGTTCAAATAAGTCTAACTTGAAATATGTCATGTAAATATTCTAAATTCATGTAAAAGTATTTTTGAGTTCATGTAAAAGTATTTTTTAGTTCATTAAAAATACTTGGAAACTTCGGGTAACATTTTAAAATCATGAACTTTGAGTCTTAAGAGAACCCGACACAAAGCGAAGCAAACCCGAGACCCTTGGATTCCCATCCGTGGTCGAACCCACTATTTTTGGAGCACCTTGAATTTCTTGCTCAAACACTCTAAGGTTATTGTACAAATCATCAATAGATAAATTGTCAATCTCTGGATTAGTTCTCATTGTCATTGCCAGATTGGACCATGCTGAAGGCAAAGATCTAAGAAACTTATGATTTGCATCTTCTGTTGATACTTCAGCACCATGAGCTTCCAATTGAGAAAGTAACTGTTGAAACCTGTCATATCCCTTTTCTAGTCCTTCAGAATTGGATATTTTAAATGCTTCAAACTGTTGTTTGAAAACAGCCTTCTGCATTTTCTTTGAATTTGCATTACCACCAAACCTAGTTCTGATGGCTTCCCAGATCTCTTTTGCATCATCCATTCCATGAAATCTTCTCATATGTTCTTTAGGAATGGCCATCAGCAAAATATTCTTAGCCTTCCTCTCCTTTTCAACAGCTTGAATCTCTGCAGCAGTAACTGGTGAAAGTACTCGAACAACACCATCCTTTCCAATTGAAATTCTCTTCTTGGAGTTACCATTCTGAATTACCTTCCATACTTCATTGTCAATGTACTCAAGGTAATGCTCCATCTCCATTGCCCATATATCATACTCCTCCTTCTTCAGAATTGGGAGTTTGATATTTGAGATAGCAGTAGTTTGGGGAATCATTGGTTGTGGTTGTTTAGGTGCAGCACCAGTGTCTGATGCATCTTCATGGTTTGATTCTTCACCATCACTGAGATGTTGTGAGAAATCATCATTGGCAGGGTTAGACATTTTGTATAGAATTGTATGAGAGTGTTTGTTTGTGATCTTGTGATTCTTCTTTCTCAGAGTCCCTCTAAAGGCTCTGATACCACTTGTAGGTCCTTGGTTTAGGATCTGACTAGCCTTCGTAAGACAATAGACAACTTGGATAAATCCAAATCAGCTATATGAGAGACACTGACTATGAATTATCAAGTGTTAATGCGGAATCTTAACACAAGAGTAAAGAAGAAACGACAATACTAATTTACTATAAAGCTCTATGCTTCTATTGATATTTCTCAAAACGTACATATCATTGTGCCTTAGGGTTCCTCTTATACACCAAGGAAACCCTAATGGGCTTTACAACCGTGTGAAAGGATAATACACATCCTTTCCTAAGATATCTCTAAGATAACTATTACTATTCTGTTTGATAAACAGACTTAACTATAAACAAAATTAACTATGACCAGTACTAACTCTAATGCTGCTACTCTACCAGTACTAACTTAGTACTGCCAGACTTAACTTAGTACTGCCAGTATTAACTAAATAGTAACAGAACTAACTATACTACCAGACTTATCTGTTATACTATCCAGTGTTAAGTTGTTACAATTATTTTCCCAACTGTAGGATCGTTTATTTCATAACACGGGTGATGATTCGAGTGGTTGAGCTAGTTTCTAGAGAGAGAAACACTAGAGAGAATATTCTAGAGAGAGAAAATGTGTTTCTTTGTAAAAGGAATAATGACTAGCTTGCCTCTTCCAAAGTTGGAAGAGGCTATATATAGTACTTACAATATACCGGGTATTAGTACCCGGCTTAATACCGAAAATCATACTATTAACTATTAAACTACGAGCTATAATAAACAGGAATATTCAAGGGAGTGACATGAGTCTTTTTCTCATATCCTAACCAATCTCCCCCCTATGGAGGTCACCATTGAAACATAAACTTAAGCTCTTCACAGTTGCAGTACTCTGATTCTTCATGTTAAATCTAGTACATTTTGTAGTGATCTTTTGATAACACTCGAGCTTGTTCCTATTGACTGTTTGATTTTGATCTTGTAGCCTTTCTTGAGATCATCAGCGATACTTAATCTCTCTCATCTATAATTTATTGCCATCTTGTGCACTTGTGAAGAAGAATATGATATCAGAGTTTGCGGAAGCTTTGACACCTTTATGAGATCTTTCATAACTTCATAACAAGTGTAGGTCGTGTCTGTGCATTCGGTCATTAACTTGACATTACTAGAACTGGGTATCTCCATCTCCATCTCCATCTTTAAATGATCCTGTAATGAAACAGTTAGCAATAAGAGAAAATTTGATTTGACAAATAGTCTAAAGGTGGTAATTATGAAAATATTTTGTAACACTTCGATAGTTTTGATTGGTTGTCAAATGTTCAATAACCGTCAATTCTTATGCTGGAACAAGTTTGATTCACGTAGAATCGCACCATCGTTTCTTTCCAGATGACACAAGTTTGATTCTTGTAGAATCGCACAAGTCACCTACCTAGAGCTTGTTTGATGTTGGCTCTAGCAGGATTTCCATCTTCATTGTGAATACATTTGTATCACTCGGATGTTCTGGCAATATCACAAAGGATAATGCGTAGGACTCTTAAGATAACCTTGTTTCCACAGTGTGTGAAAGACAAGATAATTGGAAATGTGTCCTAACGAGATTAATTGATGATCTCTTGGCTCTAGACTCGAAAGTGCGCTTTGATATTAGTGATCGGAGGCTGGAGTTGACTGCCACCTTTTCAATACCGACTTACTCGGAGTGAGTGAGAAGTAGATTGCATGTTTAGTCTCCGTGACAAATGAGACAAGTTTCTTTCAAGAGAAACTCGAATGGCTGGGAAGGGTTGTGCATTGCATCACTGGGTCCATGATGTCGTCTTCAATGTCAGCAATCAACTTGTGATTCTGACAGCATATGTATTGACCCGGATTCTGCCTAAGAGTATGGAGGGCTTCTTTCTTTACACCCTTTATCCGTACAATTCTTTTTCATTCTTCAACCCCTTCAGTGCTTACCGAGACTTCATGACTAGCACCTTGTTGGGTATATTCCAGTACTAGCTCCATCTCAGTCGGCACTATTCCCTTGTTCTCACATTTACTCCTTTCAATCATACCTAAGGACTTCTGTACTAACTAGTGGATTGTCCCTGGGTAGATCCCTCCGGTTTTGGCAGGATCATGGGGTTCGAGTTACCTAACCTTGCCATCCTTATAACTTCGCTAAAAAGTAACTACATGGTCAGTCTTTTGGTACAGTTCACTTGCCATAAAATCCACTGTTGAAAACTCAATCAGGTACTTATGATATATCTATACTAGCGTGTTTGTACCCGATTGTTTTTGCATTTCAGAGAAGCTCCCCTCTCAACATGTGCATCGTATTCGAAAAACTGTTTAGCACATGATGGTGGAGAACTACACTTGAGTAATATGATCAATTACATATTTTGAAATCAACTTTCTCCCCTTATCAAACTTTTTAAACCGTTTGACATTTTGGATATCACTTGATTTAAATATGTTATAAAATTGGGAGAAAAGTGTGCCTATTATTCACAAGCCGTGTTTGGAACATATTAATGCTCCCCCTCAATCGTTGAGGGTATGTGTTAGTGTCAGATATGATAATTTTGAAAGATTTTTTCGTTAAACTCAAAAACCTGGTTTTTTAAGTTTAATGAAAAACTCATGAAAAATTCATAGACTGACACATAACATCTAATGTACGAGATGTATGTTTCATTACCGATGATATTGACCTTAATGCTGGAATGATAAAATCATCCACTTCTTTTGATTAGACAGTAGCCAATATCTCTGAGCCTTCCACTAATGAAGCAATCGAGATTTCTGAAGTTTCTTCAGATCTTTATCTTTCTACCAAATATCTCGATGAACTGTAGGTTTGTAGTGGAGGTCGTGGTGGTTGAAGTGTTGATGTTGTATCAGTTGTCTCTGTAACGCTAGAAGGAACATCAGCTGATGCAGCGAGAGCTCTGAAGATTTGGTTCCTTAGCTTCGTTTGTCTCTCCGAGACCCGGTTACACTTTCCAATCGGCACCCAGACATTAAAATTGAACAACACTCTCCCCTCAATCGATGACCCGTTTTCTATTGAAAGAGCTGTAGTCATTGATTGGGTGTCAAATTGTCCGGATTGATTTTCAAACAATACTTTTACCACCGTGTTTAACACAAATAATTTTGAAGAATCAATTAAGAAAAATTATTTGGTTATCAAACAGGAAGACTTCTCTTCCAAATTAAGAAAAATGCACTGAAAGTACATTAATCCAGTTGCATGGAATATAAGTAATCCATGCCCCGAGTAAAATTAATTACCAGTTGTTAGAACAGTTGTCTTTCTAGACGACATCTTTCCTTCTAATGCGAAACCGGTTGCAATTTAAAGTAATTTCAAACCATTTTGTTAATTACAAAGACTTAAATTTATTTCCAAGTCTATTTTTATGTACTTATGTACAATGGGATACAGAGGACACTTTCATTTACTATCCTATTCCTTTTGGAGGCGTTTGAGGGTTTCAGGTGTTAAATCTTCATCCTTGAGTAGTGGAGTAAAATTCAGAAACCCTCTCTTATGTAAAGTTTTGTGAGGAGTCGGCCAGTGATAGTTTGTTTTCACGAAGTAGAGTTCAACCACTCCATTTTCCACTTGCTCTCTAATGAAATGGTGTCGTATGTCGATGTGCTTAAATCGTGAGAGCTGGACATTGTTGCAGCTTAAAGCAATGGCACTTTTGTTATCACAGTACAGAGGAATCTTATTGAACAGAAAGCCGTAGTCTTTTAGCTGAGATCTCATCCAAAGGATTTGATCACAGCATCCAGACATTGCAATGTATTCTGCCTCTGTTGTTGAGATGGCGTTACTTTTTGCTTCTTTGATGGACCAAGCCTAACCAACTATCTCCAAGAGATCTGAGCATTCCCGACGTATTCTTCTCGAATCCTGACTCCCGCTGATCGCATCTGCATAAGCTGTTAGTGACATGGTATTGTTTTCGGATACCAAAGACCCATGTTAATGGTTCCTTTTAGGTACCGAAAGATACGTTTGATTGCTTCAAGGTGCTTTTTGGTTGGTTTAGGTCAGATATTAGCACACATGCACACAGGAATACAAGGTCTGGTTACTGGTATAAGGTCATTAGGGAGCCAACATTCCTCTAAACGGTTTGGTCAAACTGGAATCCCCATGAGATCCTGTCCAGTTTCAATCGATCACCATGGTGTATCGACAGGGTCAGGAGCGATCCATTCCATATTTCTTTAGGTTTCGAGAAGCATTTTTTGCTTGGTTAATAAAGATGCCTCTGGGGGGGGTGTGGGGGGGGGGGGGGGTGGACTTGAGAAACTTGTAGTCCTAAGAAAAACGACATTTGTCCCATCATCGACATCTGAAATTTGGAGCTCATCTCTTTGGAAAATATGTTACACGCATTATGATCAGTTGAGGCAAAAATGATGTCATCTACGTATATTTAAACAAGTAGAATATGTTTGCCTGATTTGCGTGTGAATAACGTTGGATCAACACCACAACAAAACCTTACAAAATACAACGCAACGCACCCTTGAAGAAATTGCCTAAAACCTAGCACCCTTTGACGAATGTTGGCCAAAAAGGATCCCTTGTTGGTATGTGTCATACCACGCCCTTGGTGCCTGCTTGCCATAAGAGCCTTCTTCAGCCGATAACGGGTCCGTAGGATTTCCTCGTCTTCAAATCCTTCAGGTGGCTGGACAAGATTTCTTCGTGAAAGATCAACATTCAGAATGCTGTTTTGACATCATATGGTAGATGTTCTATTCTTGGTTGCAGATTGGCCAATGATATTCTAATGGCCTCTATCGTGCAACGGGTGCACGATTCTTCAAAATCAATACCTCCTCTGGCCGATATACCTTAGCTACTAACGAGCTTTGTCTTCAGTACATCACCATACTCTCAAGCATGACTTTGTAAAAATCCTCTTGAGGACCAATAACCATTACATAGTCTGGGGTGGTCACCATTCCCATACTTTAAGTCGATCAAATTCGTGAATTTCATCTTGCATAGCTTCAAACCAGCTATCTTCATTCACGGCCATTTTGAAGTTCTTTGGTTCGACTTTTGATAGTACGGTATGGTAACAGCACCACAAAGCATCGGAAGCTAACTGTTTTCTGGTGGATACCGGACGAGAAGGATTACCAACGATATTATCAAGAGGGTGATCCTTGGTCTATTTTCTGAGATGATCCGGTGGTTGATTCACTTGGTTGGGTTCAGCTAAACTAACATCCCCTGATGTTGACTGTGCAGAACTAGGTTCTCCTGCAACAGGGTTAACTGAGGGATGAAGGTCAGCTTGAGTAATTAAGGTGTCTTTGATAGTTGGTCCAGCTGCAACACCTTGAGGAAAGACTGGAGGATGCACTTGTAAGGATGACAGTAAATGACTTGTAGAAGGTGCATCTTGAGCAATCGTTGTAGAAACAGATGTATTCGTAGAAACAATTGGCGCGTTAACAACAGTATCCATAGGTACTGGTTCACTATCTGTAGATTGCTCAAAGTATTCATCAACCATCGGTTGGAATAAAATCTCCAGATCTTTATCTGTCGGTGGAATGTTTGTAGTTGCAAGGACATGTGATGGGGCAAGCCCTGAATTGAGTTGTCCAGGGGTCATCATGAAAGGCTCGGGTCCTGACCTGGATCCTCAACTTAGGGTAATTAGTAGCACAAGGAAGATCTCTTTGCATGTGCTCAGGGGTTTGTCAAGCAAGAGCCACATGGCTTTGTTTAGAGTTTGAACCAACCCCCCTTTGGTAATTTTCCCTTTCCACCAAAAGTTAATGGTTCATTCTTCAGAGCCACTGTTTTTTACGAAGCATCTAACCTTGTTGTCACCAAAATTTAGGAATTTCAGTATCAGTCTCATGGTTCTTTTTTCTGAATTACCACCAGATTCAGTTTGCATGAGATAGGTTCACGAACCATCTTTGTGGACATGTAGGCTCTCAGATGTACAGAAGGTCCAATAGTTTCATCCTGAGATGCTATAATCCACCTCTTAACTTCAACTACTGGGAGTTTTCTGGTGGTCTATGGAGCAGGTTCACGAATAGCCAATCTTTAACATCGTACCTTGACCATATACCTGAGAAACTTCCAAGCTCATTTGAGTACCTTGTTATAGATTGTACTCATAATCATCCATATGAGGTTCAGGAGCTGGTTGAACTTCATCTTCATCAACCAGTTTGAAGGAACTCTTCTCCTTGTGAATGTTATGTCTGTTTTACCAGCTGGAGGTGACTCGAATGGGTGAGCTGGAGTCTTGCAGGAGTGACCTTTAAGGCCATTCGAAGAGATCGCACTCAGGAGTAAGCCAGTGCTCATCGCTTGAAAGATTAAAACCCCAGTTTTGCATCATGAGTCAGAGTATTCCAGAATAGTGAATATAGATAGAAGGGGTGGACATTTGACTGATGTTAGTTATTGCCCTAACAAAGATATCAACTTGAATGCGGAAGATAGGATTCATTTGGCAACTTCTGTAGATCCAAGAGAAGGGTTTCCCTATCTAATTTGTAACCACTCGAGCAATGAGGGGGATCTGTTCATCTCTTTTTCACATTACGCTCGTTATACACGTTGATGAGACCAAGTTTAACGTGTTGATACATTAGATTCATATTCCCCTTCAAAAATTGCATATGTGATTGCCATTTTTGATCTAGTGAATTAGGATACCCGCTGATCTACGTTGATCCACTTAACGACTGAAACTTGTTGATGAGAATGATCAAGAACAAGAAGATTTCTCTTCTGTTGAAGATAAAGCGCACTGAGCGTAACCTTTCTTCTCTTTAAGGAACGGGGCCTGAAGAGTTGCAGCAGAGTCTTTGGTGACATTTTAAGAACGAGGTTTGAACTGTTTTGATCAAACGTCTTTTGAAATGAAGACCGAGGCTTGAACAGCTGTGATCAACATCATTTGATAAAGAACGAGGCTTGAACAGTTTTGTCCAAACATCATTATAGGCTCGGGTCCTGAACTGATGCGTACAGGAGCCATTCATTTCTTCCTCTAAATCGAGTTTTGAACAGCTTGAGTCCAGATACCGAAGGATGATCTGTTACACCGCATTTGAAAACAGGTCGAATTTGGAGGGTTTGGAACTTCGGATCCCAATTTGTGTTGGGGTCCTGTTCGGTTAGCTGTTAGGATAGATTCATTGCCAGAAAAGCTTAGTAAAGGGGCACAGTTCGCTAAGGCAAATTTCTTCTGTGGGTCTCCATTGATAACCACAATTAAGTTCCGGTAAAGGCGACTTCTCCTGGGATCTCCATTGATAACCAACATTAGCAAAGAGTTTTCCCGTTGCTTTCCAAACCTGCTTGGTCTTGTTCAAACTGTAATCAGACAGTTTGCCTTTTGGTTTCCAGATCTGCTTGGTCTTGTTTAAACTGTTATCAGACAGTTTGCCTTTTTGGTTTTCAGATCTGCTTCCCGTTATTCAAAGACAATTTTTAAAGTGGGTAGCATTCACAGAGCTCAAAATATTAACAACAACATTTCATTGACTTTGCAGAGTTTTAAACATTTGTTACTGTTTTGCACACAGTTTCAGAGTTCGAATTAATTACAACACGCTTAGAGCTAATGCTAGATTCAACCCGATTCACTTTTGTCATACTGATCTTTTTTGTCCTAGGCGTGGACTTCTACTTTCTTTTATTCCTCAGTTCTTTGCAGGCGGGATCCTATTTTTTTTGTATTGCCTTTAGGCTGTGATCCGCTTGTTAAGTGGAAGTGTTACTCTGTGAACATGAATCACATGGACATTAGTTGTTGAATCCTTTGTTGCACTTCGTGTTTCATGTGTGTTGCTAGATGAGGTTTCCTGGTGCATCACTAAAAGTAACTTGCTTTTTCCTAGTAACGCAGTGGGTAGAGGGAGCCCTAGTTATCTCTTTCATAGAACTTTTTTGGGCAGTGCCATCTCACACATTCTAACAATTCCTGAGATAACTTAGTGTATTGGCAAGCATAGTTAAGTGAACTATCTAGTGGTTTAACTACTCTAGCTTCCTCTACAATCTCCCTAACCGTTTCTACACTCTCCTTAAGATGTTTGACATAGTTTAAATGAGCACCCCTATTGTTCTTAAGGGGATGGAGGGATGGGTTTAAGTCAATTGCATACATGCCAGGAGCAAGAACTTTTGGTTTGACATAGTCACTAGTAAAACAAGGCTCTTTGCTTCGCAATTGAGCTTTTAGACTCTCAATCTCATTCAACATGGTAGATGTCTTTTCACTTGTGTGAACACGCGCGCTCTTAATTGAGTCATACAATTCCTTGTAATGTTGTTTGACCTTTTCTAGCAATAAGTGTATAAATCGCTTCCTTTAAATCAATGTATAAATCGCCCCCTTATACAGAACGTATAAATCGCCCCCTTATTATAGGATGTATAAATCTCCCCCTTATCTTAGTCACGTATAAATCGCCCCCTTAAATTTCATATTAACACAAATTTCAAATTTCAGTAACTTAAATACATAAGACTAAGATATATCATACACAAGCATCAAATGAATCAATTATAACATAAATTAAGCACAATATTTCCACTTATGGTATAAAATGAGTAGAACAACTCGTTTCTCCCCCAAGATATCAAGATTTATGTTCAAGCTTTAGATTTTCTTACTCTAATACATTTAAGGAAGTATTCTAATGCATATTAAACACAAAACCCATAACCATTTTCATGGTTTTCCCTAAAACCCATATTTTCAAACACAAGAATCAAGCAAAACCCTTTGTATGTTAACCCCATGACAAACTGTTTTAAACTAGTTTTCTATGCCCCCTAGAGATTAAAACCCCTCAACCAATTTTAGAAAAAACACACTTTTTATATCGAAGAACGCTAAATCAAGTTTTATGGTTTTTGAGCCAAATCACGTGCTTTACACTAATTCCTTTTGATTAGGAGTTGTTTAAGAGATGAGAAACATTTTTGTAGTTTACCTTTAGGATTAAAAATCACAAGATGGTATTGTTCTTGGTGGATTCGAGTTCAAAGAGAGAAAGTGGGGGTGTGTTTGTTTGTGCATATGAGAGTGGTGACGGGTAAGGGGGTGTTTGTTTAAAAACTATAGGTTTTTGGAAAGAACACCCCCTAAAGTATATACCCTCTTCCATTTTTCTTCTAATAACATTTCCTAAGGCAAAAGACAATGCACAATTGGCACAACTAGTCCCTAAAGGTTTTGTTATCAAGACTAAGTCTCACTTTTTGCTATATAGTTCCTGAAGGCATAAACACATAACATATGACGCCCAAATGAGTTAAGATTAATTAACTCCCCTTTAAATTTTGATACATTATAGTTTGAAACCATTTCCTTTAACACTTAATGACCTTTTTCCTTTTATCACAATGATGATTTTGAAGAAGATTATTTGACATTTTCTCCCCCTCAAACAATGACTTGTTTTCTATTTAAAGAGCTGTAGTCATTATTTAAGTGGTCAAATGCCTTGAAAAATCATTTTCTGATGAATTAGTAAGATGATTATTTTGAAAACCAACACCATAAAAATAAGATTTCTCTTATTATGACAAATAAATGCACTGACACGTACACTTAATTTGTATAAAGGAAGCACGGGTTGTGTTGCAAAGTAAACACAAGCCTTTGCATGATCATAAAGTAGATCATGCCCGAGAAACTTAATTCCCGTTGTGAGGTTAAGTTTTCGTTTTGTCAAAATACTTTCCTTTAAGTTGAAGACCGGGTTGCTATCTGAAATAATAGCAAGCCATATGACATGTTTTGAAAACAATTTGAACTTCTGCTCGAACTTCATTTACAGCCTCGTATCATTATTGAATGAAATTTCTAAGACTGTAAATGTTATCGATTTTCAGAAGACATGTCATGAGAAACATATTTTTGTATTTTTTGATTTTTTAATTTTGTATTTTCTTTTTGAAAAGTTTATATAAAATGAAAAATCTTTTTGGGTTTTTCAGATTTTCTTATATACATATGATACAGAGGATATGTGAAGAGTTTACCACCATTACTCTTCCTCTTTTTCTGCCAGCTTTTTCAAAGTCTTCAGAGACATACTTCTCATACCAAGCTTGTTGATGAGAAATTCAAGTCGTTCTCGTGCTAAAGGCTTAGTGAAAATGTATGCCGATACTCTGTTCTGACAAAATACAACTCAACTACCTCGTTCTCCACTTGCTCCTTGATAAAGTGATGTCTGATGTCAATATGTTTAGATCGGAAGCATTGGAAGTTGTTGCAACATAAATCAATGGCACTTTTATTATCGCATTACAAAGGTATCTTGTTGAACCCAAGGCCATAGTCAGTTAATTATGATCTCATCCATAGTATTTGAGCACAACATCCTAACAAAGCAATGTATTCAGCTTCTGTACTGGATATGGCGGTGCTCTTCTATTTCTTTGACGACCAACTCACCAGTCTATCACCTAATAGCTGCATACTTCCAGACATACTTTTTCTGGTATCTTGGCAACCCGCATGGTCAGCATCTGCAAAGGCTGTTAGAGCAATGCAAGAACCCTTCAAATACCACAGACCCATATTTATGGTTCCTCTTAGGTATCAAAAGATTCGCTTAACCGCATGTAAGTTCTTTTCTGTAGGCTTCGCCTGATACCGGGCACACATGCCCACAACAAATACAAGGTCGGGTCTACTGGATGTGAGATACATAAGGGTGCCAGTCATTCCACGATAACGTGTAGGATCAACGGTTTTCCCTTGTGAATCTTCATCCATTTTGGATTTCTCCACCATTAGAGTATCCACTGGGTCACAAGTTTCCATATCATACTTTTTAAGTGATTCAAGAGCATATTTGGATTGGTTTAAAAAGGTGCCTCTAGGACTCTGAGAAATCTGTAGTTCTAAGAAAAATGATAGTTTGCCCATCATCGACATCTTGAATTTTGAACACATGATTTTAGAAAATGATTCACAAAGATCAGGTTTAGTGGAGGCAAAAATATTATCATCAACATAAACTTGTACCAGTAATATGTCTTTGCCTTCTCTCCTGATGAATAATGTAGGATCAACGGTGCCTTTTGAGAACTTATGGGAGAGTAGAAACGATGAGAGCAAATCATACCAAGCCCGTGGAGCTTATTTTAAACCGTAAAGGGCTTTCTTAAGCTTGTACACATGGTTGGGATTCTCTGGATCTACAAATCTATCCGGTTGACTAACGTAGACGTCCTCACGCAGTATTCCTTTCAAAACGTGGTCTTCACATCCATTTGGTAGACGACCATGTTCATATGAGTAGCGAATGCAATAAAGATACGGATGGCCTCGAGTCGAGCAACTGGATCAAAAGATTCTTCAAAGTTTATTCCTTCTTCCTGACGATATCCCCTCGCTACCAAACGAGCCTTATTTTTCAATACACCTCCCAGTTCGTCTAATTTCACCTTGTATATCCACTTTAAGGTAATAATCATAACACGATCTGGATGAGGTACTAGCTCCCAAACTTTAAGACGTTTAAACTCATTGAGTTCTTCTTGCATGGTTTCAATCCAATAGGATTCTGTTAATACTTCTTTATAACTCTTGGGTTAAACGGAAGAAAGGAAATCATCAAAATAGCAGTATATGGCTTCATCTTGTAGTTGATGTCGAGTGGAAACCGGTCTAGAAGGATCGCCAATTACATTATCAATCGGGTAATCTTTGGTCCATTTGTTGATGTGTTAGGGTGGTTGGTTGACTGAGTGCACATTGTTTGGAATAACAACTTCAGAAGAGGATTCTTTAGAACTTGGTTATGGAATTGGAAAATCAACATAGGGATTATTATCTATGTGTGCAACTTCAATATCATGGTCAGCTTCTTCAACACCAAGAGGAATGACTGGAGATGGTGTTTCGTGATTTATTTGTGAGGTACTTGTAGATGGTGCATCTTGATCAATTATAGTTGAGGAAGGTATACCGGTTGAAACAACAGGTTCTGGAGCAATGACTGTCAGAACTTAAAGATCAACACATGGTGGAGGATTAAGGTACTCATAAAAAATTGGTTGAAACAATATTTCCCAATCGTTCTTTGTTGGTGGGACATAAGGAGTTGAAGAAGGAATGTTTTGCACAAGTCCTGAACTGATTGTTGGAGTCAAAAGTTTAGGCTCGGGTCCTGAACTAAATTGTTTAGAAGCCATTGCTATCAACTCATCAAAATCAACATGAGTAGTTTCAATAATCATTCGGGTTCTTTTGTTGTAGATTCGGAATGCTTTCTTTACGAGAGCGTAACCAACAAAAATTCCTATATCAGCTTTAGGTTTTAACTTACCAAGGTCCTCACCGTCATTAGTGGTATAGCAGAGAGCACCAAAGACATGAAGATAGGATAAGTCAGGTTTTCTATCATGGAGAAGTTCATATGGTCTTTTGTTGTGACGTTTTCGGATTAATGATCAGTTTTGAGTATAACAAGCTGTCGCGACTGCCTCTGCCTAGAGAAATAACGAAGCCTTTGAAAAGATCAACAAGGTGTGAGTAGCTTCTGCTAAAGTATGGTTCCGTCTTTCGACAACGCCATTCTGTTGTGGAGTGCGAGCAACGAATGTTTGATGTGAGATTCCGACTTCTTCATAATAAGCTCTCAGTGTCTGATTGACAAATTCAGTACCATTATCAGTCCTGATGTTACGAACGGTTGCATTCAGACGAACTTGAATCATTTTTAGGAATTTAATTATAAACTCTGGAACTTCATCCTTTGATCATAGAAATTTCACCCATGTAAACCGAGAATAATAATCAACAATAACCAGTATATATTTTCTCCCATTGATACTTTGAATCCTCATTGGCCCCGCAAAGATCCATATGCAGTAGATAGAGTTTTTATTGAATGGAGCCTTCAGCTTTGGGTTTGTGGAAGTGTTTCTTGCTTTTACCAAGAGCACATGCAGAGCACAAGTGATCCTTCTGATGCTTTAGTTTTGGATGTCCTCGGACAAGACCTTGTTTGGCAAGAGAAGTAATATAATCAAAGTTTAAATGAGATAATCTCTGATGCCACAACCAAGACTTGGTCTTTGAGGCCTTAGACAAGAGACATATAGGAGATGATAGCATCAAATTATCCATAGAAAAAGTGTATAGGTTTGACCCTCTTGATCCCTTGAGTAGATCCACACCTTTTAAGTCACGAATGAAGCAGGAGTGTTTGCGAAAAGCTACTTCGAGATCGAAATCACAAAATTATCCCACGGAGAATAAGTTATGCCCTAACCCTTCAACATAGTAAACCCAAGATATTGTAACATTTCCCATTTGATGGTATCCATAACCTATTATCTTAGCAATATGATCATTCCCAAATCTGTCAGTACCCAAAAATTTAATGACGAAGTTGATGAGTTGAGAGCGATTTCTGGTCATATGCTTGGAGCATCCGGAGTCCAAATACCATAGAACAATTTGGACAACATGCAATCATTAAGAGAAGAAGTTGGAACATCAGAAACAGTGGATCCCCCAAATTGAGTGGGGTCCGAGGAGTTAGAGATTCTAGATTCTCTGATCTTAGATTTACTACTCGATCCTACTAATTTTGGTGCTTTGGATCTCCTATTGTAAACTATGATTCCTTGAGTTAGTGTAAGAACTGATTTGTTAGTGGTTTCCTTAGTAGGCACTACTTTAGTGGAGGTGAACCTAGTTAAAGGGCACTTATTTCTGACTATAGTGAAGGTCCTACCTATAGGTTTCCAACTATATCCAATTTCACTGAACACCTGGCCCATAGGTTTCCATACTTTTCTCATTTTATTTCTTTTAGATTTAGATTTAGAATGCACATTCACATCATTCACATAATCAATAACACACATATCATGATTAGCATCAAACAAACATTTGTTACAAATAGCACAAATAGATTCAAACTTAGCATTTCTTACAGAATGCTTAACATGTGCATTACTGATAGGTTCAGAAATAGAATTCATCTTATTCAAACTAGATTTAACTTTCTTAGGGTGTTCTTCTACTTTATTCTTCTGATCGCTACTTGGTGGTCGCCTATTTTTCTTTGTATTGCTTGAAGGCTTTGATCCACTAACACTAGTAGTAGTGTTTACTCCTGTAGAACAAAGGCTTGTTAGAATCTTTTGCTTTAAGAGAATCAGTCTGCTTGGGAATGTTTCTTGAAGATGTGCCTGGGTCGAACAATACCTAACTTTCTTAGTCCTTATTTCTTGGTGTGAAGCAACTAATTTTTAGTAGTTTCGATAAACTAGGCATGTCTTAGAGACATAGGATAAACAAATTCCTAAAGTGTTTGTAAACATGCAAGCATGGGATTTAATAAAGGTTCACTAGGATTCTGTTTTCTAGCGCATTCTACAAGTCCACAAAGGGTGTCAGTATTTTCTATAGTCTTCTCAAGATAAACCTCATGGGGCACTTCCATGTTCTCTTCTCTAAGTCTAATGAGAAATAGGTTTTATGTCTAGCTTGAACATTCCTGGAGCAATAGTGGCACTAGGTTTTGAGACAGTAGTATCGACAATATTTTCCACTTTAGTTTCTTAATTTATTTTTCATTGCTGCTATAGCAAAAACCTTCTTCTTGAAGTTGAGCATCTTTAAATCGATATTTTCACAGAATTTTCATAGATTTGAGCAATATAAAGAGGCACTATGTTCCTTTGGATGGAACACGTGTCTTTTTATGTAGTTAAAAATTTGTCTTGTAAATTGATTTCATATGCACTGTTTTTTTTCTTTAGATTTTCATTTTCAAAAAAGTAATTTTGCCAAACGATGATCCATACTCAATGTTTATCGTTTCAATATCATCAATGTCTTTCTTTACATTTCCAAACATCTTTCCATTCAAGATTTAATTCCTATCTTATCAATTTCTTATAACCGTTGCCTTTTCTTGTGACTGAGCTTTCAATTCATATATTTCAAATAATTGATTAAATGTAGGAGCATTTTAGTTTTCATGAAAATTGTCCTTTTGAAAAATTTCTTGATTAAGTTGAGTTGTTAATTCCAAAGAAATACAATGTTTTCGAGTGCTGAATAACTTTTTAAAGTTTATCATAAACATCTTTTTCAATTAAATCTTTCTTTTTGAGAAGCTCAGTCTCAAAATCCAGACACTTATTGCATTCATCCACACATGAATTAGACATATCGAGAATATCAACAGAATTCATAGCAATATGCATAATTTATTGAGACATGATTTGGTTCAAGAGTTGATCATTATCAATACAAAGTTGTTTGATTTGAATTTCAAAATCGTTTTTGTCTACAGAACACTGATCAACAACAGCTTCCATTTGGTTAAAAAGCAGTTTGAACTTCAGTAATTTCATCTAGAAGAGTTTTATCAAACGCATTAAATGTGTCTTTTAAAACTTTTAAAAATGGAATTATTTCAGTTACAAAATAAGCTATTGTATGTTCAAAACCCCACGCACCTGTTGTTATAGCATCAGATGTGGTTCTCTTTTTCACAACCTTGTCAAAACTGGCGAGATGATATTTTAGCTTTTTAAGACTTGCATTTACCAAACTTACCTTAGGAAGTTCACTAGGAGCTTCAATTCTAATAGGTGTATGTGACTTAACAGGTGTTTCAGAAATAGATGAATGTTTTAACCTGAAAGCTTGTTCTGCAGACAATTCTTTTTTAGTAACAAAACGTTTACCATAATCTTCTTTTATTTTATTCAATTGTGAATAATCAATTGGAGAAATATTAATTTTTAGTTTGATTGAAATTGGATCATTTTGTTTATCAAGCATCTTTGATCGACTCACTTCTTCCAAAATCAATGTCTCTTCATCATCAATCACATAAATCACATCATGTTCTTTAGCAATAACACTACCATCATATAATGTTGGTTTAATCCGCTGAGCTTTTTTAAGATGGAACTGATTTTGATAACCAAGAGCTTGTTTATGAGTGTCATCGTAAAAGACTTGTGGTTTCGTTAGCATATGCATTGCTTGCGTAGATCGATACAACTTACAAATAATGTTTTCCACTTCTTTATTTTGTTTTTCCAAAGCAATATCCTTCTCAATGTATTTAGATTCTTTTTCTTTAGATTCTGTTTTGAAAACATTTAATGTTGTTGATAAAGATTCTTTTTCTTTGACACTGTTAGAAAGAGTTTCTTTAAGTGTATCGATCTCCTGCTGAAAAGCCGCAAGCTTTGCATTTCTATTCCGAATTAGTTCATCCATTTGAGAATCTATTAATTTTTCACGTTTGTTTAAATCTACATTTTGTCTTTGTTCAAAAATGGCGACACATGCTTTGTATCTCTTAAGCTCAGCGGTTAAGGATTCATTTACCATTTTATTTGTCTGATTTTCCTTATCTAAAATAGCTACATGATCAGTCATTTGTTCAATCAAAGATAGAACCAATAAATTATTAGGTGCAGAAGAATTAGTATCCTGAATACCCGCATCTTGTGATTCTTACAGATATTGAGAGTAAGGAATGATATTGCTATCACTGTTTATCTCATTATCTGGAAAATCAACAATATGTGTTTGTTCAGAATACGGCATCTCTTGCACATCCTGATTAATCATATCATTCGGATAAGTATCAGAGTATGGTACCTCAGAGAAGGACATCGGATCACATCTTGAAAGATTTTTGCCATCACGAACTGCTTTTGCAGAGGAATTTTATCATCACAATCAGAGTCATAGGAATCAAATCTTCAGTCTGGAAGGCTGAATTCTGAGGGATTGTCTGCTGAGCAACTTGAACTTCTGTTATTCCAAGGTCTGCTATGAATGCAAGTTGCTCTTCATCCAATATTTGACCAGCTTCTTGTGCTTCGACTAACATCAACTTCTCCTTAAACCGTACAAAATTTCTTGGCCTCTTTGGCTGAGTGTATTGTTTTGCCATGTGCCCTTCCCCTAGATAGTTATAACACTTCACAACTCTTGGTTGACTAGCTGCATAATTTCCCCTTTGTGGTTGAAAGAAATTCCTTTTTTGTTTCTTAGTCCAGCAAAACTTTGTCGTTTGTCTTCCTTGAATTTGTTGAAACTGTGACTCTTTCCTATATTGAATGGTTGCTGATTTCTAGGATTGGAAGAATTCTGAGTCGATTGTTTGGAAGGGGGGAAACCTTGATGCCACAGGCAGATAGGGAATGTCATTCATTTGTTAATGCCCAGTCAATCAGATCTTCTTCCTTGATGAAATGATAGGAACAGCAGGACTAGAGTCGATTTAAGGAAATTAACTAGAGGTTTGTTGTTTGTCAACTGACGAGATATAAATGGTGTGAGAAATAGATTGTTGTATTGGGTTGACTGGGAGTAATTATGTTGTTGATGAATGAATAGGTGCTGCATAAACTGGTGTGAATTGTTTAGGGGGTGTATGCATTGGAGGAAACTGATTGTTGTGGGAGACTAAGAGGATTGTATAAAGTTTGAGAATTAGCAAACCAAGCAAGAGGATCTGGGCTATCTTTCACGCTATGTACGTACATCTGGGAATGTCGTTCATGTGAATGAGGGAGTGTATACAACTGCTTCATATTTGGTGGTATACAAACTCTTTGCTAACTTTACATCAGTGACAAACTTGCTCCATTCTGGTGGAAAAGCATTCAGAAACTTGGTATTAACTTGAACTTGCTGCATTGTCATCCCAATAGTATCATGTCATTAATCAGCTGAGAGAATCTCTAGTAATACTCATACAAAGTTTCACCCTGAACGGAAGCAAACTTATCAAACAAGTTGTACAATCTGCATTCACGTTCTTGATATGATAATTCAGTGCCTTTCATTAGTAGCTTGACTTTATCCCAAATATCCTTAGCCGCCTCTTGATGGTTAACAAGTTCATACACATCGGGTGGAAGACCGTAAGATGATTAAAAATATTAGTTGCTTTGAACATCACAGTCATCTTGAAGTTGTTGTGCTTTAGTGAGTTCTGGGTATTTCTTAGGTCGAGTTTGTAATCTTCTTCAACAGTTGGGTAGACCAGTGAACCATTGTCGATTGAATCAAGAATCATCCTACCATGTTTCTTCCATTTGATGAATAGTCGTATACGACTTGCCCATGAATCGTACATTGATTTCTCAAGCATTGGAGGACGGTTCTCAGCTCCAAGCCTCAATTTTTGTTCTGCTAATAATGTAGTTCAATTGTGATTTTGTTATGTGTAAAAGAGAATTCTTAATCCATATCGTGATTAGAGGTTTGTTGTAGTTAAGGATGTATTGTTTAAGTTGATGAAAATATTAGATCACGGGATTTTACAATTCTTGATGAAACCGGGAAAATAAGTTAATATTTTACAGAATTTTACAAATCAAAGAAATAAATCGTATAATTCACCCAAGAAAATTGGTATACTTCTTTTAAGAAAATGATATACTTCTCCTTAGATAGATTTTTTAATTCTCCTTTAGGAAAGCTGTTTAATTCGCCTCTGATGAGGTGTCATTTAATACACTTTTTTAGGGTCGTTTAACCCCCTAAATCGTGCATTTATGCCCAAAATAGGTACTTAATCATTTCCTTTTTAGGTATTAGCATTTAGGAAGGCTATTTGGAGGAAAAATACACTTGACTTGGGCTCCATCTTAGAGAGAAACAGGTCAAAGACTACAGCACTACACTAACATTCTTAAGGAATTTATACTCAAGAAGCTGGAGACGGCATCACAGATTACACGTGACACCTTCACAACCCATCTCGTAATGGCATTACAAGATCTCTAGACGGCGTCAGAGTGTATTACCCAGCCCATTATCTAGAATATTTTATTCATGACGGCGTCACGATTAACACGCGACGCCGTCACAACGATTTTCCTATATATACAAATCTGTTTTTAGGGTTTTAAGTGTGTAGTATTGTTTTAGAGTAAATGAAAGGGCACGAACCCTGCGTGCGTTTAGAGCTGTTAGGGTCGATTTTAGGGCCTCAAAACCTAGTGTACTTCCTTCAACTCATGTTTTAATCAAGTAAGACTATCTTAATCATTCATATGTCTTGTCTTGTGTGATTCTTATCTGTTTTACTATATCTTTAACATGCCTTGTGCTAAATTGATGTTGTGTTTTATTTATGATTGTTATGCAAACCTAGGGATTATAGATATTAGTGGTGTTGCTTCTTGAGATGAATATGCATGTTAGGTCTTAGAAAAACAGCTTTTGTTTGTATCGATGTTGATATGTCTAGGATACATAATTGTGTTAAAAGGATACTATCGGTACAAGTCTTCTTAATGCCTTGCCCTTTTTGGTTGATCCACTCTTTAATATATTTCAGTTGCATTTAATATGCTCTAGGGGCCCTTATAATAGTCTTCATAAACTACCTTACTTGTGCGTTTTGCCTTAACGGATTATTAAATAGACGACGGGGTTGTGTAATTCGTTCATGAGCTTAGGAAAATAATTACATAGATCATCACATGTGTGACAAAGCAATAACACTAGAAGAAGTACCTAGGAAGTATACATGATAATATAAACTACAAATTTTTATTATATTGTTATCACCCAGTAGCATCCAGTTTATTATTTAGTTTAATAGCTAAAACCAAACCAACCTCTCAAATATATGATTTACTGCTTTCTATAAAACATAAAACACAAAATGATTCTTCTCTCACCCCTTAGAATTCTGTTAGACTGTGATCAAAGCCTTCCCAACCTATTCCCCTAGAGAATGATAACAACCCCCGAGTCTTGCCTACACTCACTACAACGGTTAGGTACACTGCCTAGGGAGTTGTAAAACTTCTTGTATAAGTCCCTTACGACAACCGCAACAAGTTTTTGGTGCCGCTGCGTGGGGAATAGTTAGGTTCTGATCATAGTTTAGCTTAATTCTACTTGCTTGAATCCTTTCAAGTAAGATTTAAATTCCGCATATTAGCTTTCTCGTAGTCTATCTGTTCTTTGTGTTATATATGTTTCATAAACCATTCTCGGACAACCATCAATGGGAGGACAAGATCACTATCCGCACTCTGGAGACTATCAAACCTAGCCACGAGGTGCTCTATAGGAATTACCATCGAGCTCCCCGTAGGGAACAATGTGGTACCTCTTCGATCCGACACCATCCGGTTGGTGAAAAATGGATGCTCATTCCACGGACTTCGGTCCGAGGATCTAAACCAACACCTTAAGGATTTCCTGAAACTAGTGGACTCACTTGACCGTGACGGTGAAAACAAGGAAAGAACGCGCCTGCGTTTTATTTCAATTTTTCCCTTAGCGATTAAGCTTAGCAATTGGTTTGAACGATATTCCAGCAGGAGCCATCACCCACATGGGAGGATCATTACTACCCGATTCCTTGCTCATTTATTTATTCTTGGAAGATCCGCAAAAACTCAGCTATGATTCATGTGTTCCAACACATAATGAAAGAAATCTCGATACGAAGATGGACTGTTTCAAGGACTTATTCCAAAAAGTCCCTCATTATGGCATCAATCGTTGACTTCAAATCTAAATTTTTTATGATCATGTCTCCTTCATCTTAAGTGCGAGATTGACCACGCTGGCGGCGGCAAACTCCGCGATAAAAACACCGACGAATCTTAGGAAATCATTGAGAACCTCGCTCTCTATGACCATAAGGGTTGGAATGACACGAAAGAATTCGTCAAACCGGTTAAGGCTATTTCTACACCTCAAGGCATCTCAAAAACACCTGATGAAGACTTCTTGAGCCTCGAAAGACCAGATTAACTTTTACTAAAGGGGTCGCGACCACCCTTAAGGGCTCAACACCCCCCCCTCCCCCCCCCCCCCCCCCCCCCCCCCCCCCCCCCCCCCCCCCCCCCCCCCCCCCCCCCCCCCCCCCCCCCCCCCCCCCCCCCCCCCCCCCCCCCCCCCCCCCCCCCCCCCCCCCCCCCCCCCCCCCCCCCCCCCCCCCCCCCCCCCCCCCCCCCCCCCCCCCCCCCCCCCCCCCCCCCCCCCCCCCCCCCCCCCCCCCCCCCCCCCCCCCCCCCCCCCCCCCCCCCCCCCCCCCCCCCCCCCCCCCCCCCCCCCCCCCCCCCCCCCCCCCGCCCCCACTCCATCCCTCTGTAATGTTGATGCAGTCCATTCCACCTCACCCGCAAAGCCACAATGATGTCGTCTAAGCTGGAATCCCTTTCACTTTTACGTGAACATGTAGGTCAAGCCCTCAACCACAAGCATTAGGAACTACATTTTAGGCTCGGAGGCTAAGGGAATACATGGAAGCTCAATACGAAAGAATTGGCTAGATTTGAGAATCGTCATTTTCAAGCCACCTGCGGAGGAGGATCAACGACAAAATGACTAAAAATGTTCGGACTTCTCAAAGAACTCACGACCAGCAGAGCCCCTGAAAAAGTATTGATAAGGGAAAAAGCCAAATTCCCTGCCACCAAGAACGTAAACTCTATCTCTTTAGCAAAAGGAGAGGAAGAAAGGAGCGACAAGACCGATGAGACACTCGACAACACTGTAAAACCTACCGTAACAGAAACGGAAATACCAGTGATGGAAGCCGAAAGGAGTAATGAAACTAAAATTAGATCGATAAAAAAGGCCGAAAGGAAAGAAGTGAAAGAAGTACTCAGTTCTTGGCCTGTAGAATATTATCTGAAGCATAGGATTAATGAAAAACTAATCGAGGGACTAGTCGATAATAATAGGTTCAATGACTTTCTGTCTAGGGCCCGAGTTGGGAAGGTAAAGGGAAAGACATATAACGTGTTGCCTCGGGGACCTGTTTATGAAGCGATCCTCAAAAAGAAGATAACAAAAAAGGAGGACATGCCGTCAGAGGGATTTTTGAAAACCTTACTGCATTAGGGGGCTTAAGTACGTAAACGTCCTCGTCGGATCAAAGGGTACCGATTGTGAACGTCATGCCCTAAATTCACACACTTACATGCAAACTTACCGAACAAGATGTGCTGAGACTAGGCATTAGACTCTCACTAGCCCACTCGTACATTTACCCTTTAGGAATTGCTGAGGACGTATTAGTTGAGGTCGCTGAACATGTATATCCTATAGACTTTGTGATTTTGGATCAAGGGAAAATGAAAAGAGGCTTTCATCTTAGGAAACATCATCCTCACAAACGGCCAAAGGCATGCAATTAAGTTTGACAAAGGCACCATAACTCTAAGATCTGGAAAGAGTAAGATAAGTTTCCATAGGATACCTGGATCCCCTTGTATAACCGAGAAAGGAGTTAAGAACGACATAGAGCCCTTTGCCCCCAATATGATGTGTATAGGCTAGTCCTGGGAACTGGGAAGAAATATGATTAAGATTACTTGGAAACTGGAGATAGAGTACAACCTAATAGAGGATGCAAAAATTTTCAAAAAAAAGAGCATCCCACTTACTTAGTACAAAACCAAGGGGAGGAATAGTGATGAAAAAGAAGTCTCGCTTAGGAGTGTGAATTCGTGTCTAGCTCACAAGACTCGTAATAAGAAAAGCGCTTCTTGGGAGGCAACTCAATATTTACTTTTCCCGTATTAGGAGTTGTCATTGTGGTTTTATTCTTTCATTTTAATTTATCATGTTCGTAACTCTATCTTGTATCATGCTTTGTATTGTTTTTAACCTCGTCCTTAATTTCATATCAAACGTTGTTGTTTTGCAAATAATAAGTGTTAGGGAATCTATCGTTTTTGATCCAAGTTCAAGCATGTTAAATGAATTTGTTTAGTTTAATTGCGATTGTCCAGTTTCGGTCATATGAGTAACCTGACAAAATCCTCAGGTTTTATGCCAGCTATTTGTACAGAATTAACTCTATTGGAATCAATCTTTTTTGTTGTAGGAAATTTTTTCATCATAAACAAAGTTTTCATTTTCACATAACGTGGAGAGGCATCACGATTTACACGTGACACGTCACCACGACACCTTCCTGTGACCGGGTCAGGATTTTCCTGACGGGCGGTCAATGCCCAGGTCCAGAAAACAATAAAGTTATTAATTATTTTTGAAAATAAAACCTTGCATAACATTTAAATTATGTAATCTTTGGTTATTATAACCTGCAAAACAATATGTTTGTCATCTCTCTACCTATTCTTTACTGCTTTATCGAGTGTTAACCCTGAATTCAATTGTATATTTGTATATCGAATTTTTATGATTTGGTGTAAGTTGTCCTTTGTCTTTGGATAAAGGTTATTTTTGTGAGTAAGAAGCTTGGAAAGTTCTTAGGTAGTTTTATTGGACATTTGGGATGACGATGGTTTACCGTGTTTTCGCACTTGTTTCTTCTCCATTTTTAGCTAACCAGGGGAGTAATAGAGTTTCTTTTCTCTTTATCTCGGGTTTTTCGGTAACTTTTATTGACGGTAGGGACAATTTTTAACTAAGTGTAGGGGGAAATAAGCCTTAGAAACTATTCTTTCATTTGCCATTTGCTTTGTCCTTAAAATGATAGGTAATATATCAAAACATAGCATAAGAGGTAATTTTGACCCAAATTTAAATTTTTTTATGACACATACCACTGCAAAACAAAGTATAAGAGCGTTCTCATGATAGGGAATTTATATTCTAGCAAAAAAACATCAAGTCCACCCCTAAATGTTGAGGTTCGTCCTTAGATGTTCTAACCTTTAGCTTGTTCGAGCTAATGGGAGTGAGGCAATCATGAGTGTCTATTCCGTCGTTACGGATGTTATGCATGGTTTTGTGCCTTTTTTGGTAAAACATTAGTATTGTTTAACTTTGGATCTATAAGGTGTACCTGGTAGTATATTAAAATTTAGACTTTTCAGTTTTTGTGAGCATCCTGAGACCGCTAGTAAGATGTTAGGTTTTGCGGATAGGAGGCATTAGGATTAAACCCACGTTTTAACTGTCATTGTTATGAACGGGTTTCACAACCGATCATATCACTAACCACACCCTTGGCCATGGCACTCATCTTTAGTGCAGGATACCCCTAGTACAACCCTCTGAGCCTATCCTTTTTCACGGTTCTTGTAATTTTCTGGTTAAGCGGACTATTTTCATGAAGAGCATTGTCTCCCTTAAACAATCGTTACACCAAAATCGCCTTAGGCCCAAATGGTATGTTCTCATTTTTAGTACATAGTGTTTTAACCCAACGTTAATTATATTGAGTACCACGGTTCTAAGTCCTTATCCTTGTAAATACTGTTTTGGAACCTATGGGATTATTAGTAGTATTTATTTTGCGAAGATGGATAAGAAATTAAGTCAATACCCCCATACGTTTGTTAGATGATCTCCATGTTATTTTGATCCACTCAAATCGGGTCATAGAATAGTTCATTTGTAAAGTATGTAAAAGCTCAAGTGTAGGGGTACGTGTTATATACCACAGTTATGATTGTATTTTGTTATTAAAAAATAGAAAAGAAAAGAGAAAGAGTGTTAGGAATTATAGATTTGATGAGGACAAAAGAATGAAAAAGAGGGACTTAATTTGACATTTTGGAATTCTAAAAAAGATGGGAAGATCCTACAAGATATGCTATACGAAGGAAACAAGATCAAGATTAATGTCTGTAAGATTAAGATTAGTCATTCATTAATGTTGAGTTAATGCTGATTTTTTAGTTTCCTAATTCAAACAAGACTGAAGTTAATGCTGATTAGTCAAACTGAAGACTTAAAGTTAATGCTAATTGACAAGTTTCCTAATTCAAATAGATTTCCTGTGTAAGTCTTATGAACTCTATTATATAAAGAGGATCCGCTTTACATTGTCAGAGCCATCTACTTCTTCGTTCAATTAGCATTAAATTCAGTCTTCGTTGGACTAATCAGCATTAACTTCAGTCCTTCTGTTGTGAAATTAGGGAAACTAATAATCTGTCTCATTAATCTTCAACATTAATGTTTGACTAATCTTTATCTTCAACATTAATCTTGATCTTGTTTCCTTCTTTAGCATATCTTGTAGAATCCTCCATCCTTTTGATAGAATTCATATGTAAAATTTAGTCCTATTATTTCCACTTCTTGTTCTTTTGTCTCATCAATATCTTTATTTCTCAACCAATTCTTCCTTATTTGATGATGACAAAACAAACACATTTTCTTGCTACGAACTTCATCATAACTAAAGCGAAGCTTTTGAAAATTTTGAAATATTAAGTAAGAAAATCCAAAATCAATTAGGATGTTCTATAGTTGCTATTAGAATGGATAATGGTCGGGAATTTGATAACGAAGTACATTTCAGAGCTTTTTGTTATGCACAAGGCATTACTTATAATTTCTTGGCTCCTCGTACTCCACAATCAAATGGGGTAGTTGAAAAAAAAGAATCGTACATTATAAGAAATGTCTTGGACTATGTTAAATGAACACTTTATACCTCAAAAGTTTTGGTGCAACGCCGTTGACACTTCAACTTATATTCTTAATAGAGTATTAATCCGACTAATTCTAGGAAAAACCCCTTATGAGATATTTAAAGGTAGGAAACCCTCTTTAGAATATTTCAAAGTATTCGAAAGCACATGCTTCATATTAAATACAAAAGATTATTTAACCAAGTTTGACCCAAAGTCATACGAAGGTGTTTTTCTAGGATATTCTTAAAATAGCAAAGCTTATATTATCTTGAATAAACCCACCATGAAAGTCTAAGAATCACTCAACGCGACTTTTGATGAAAGTTCTCATGTGACCAAATTTTCACCATTGGTTGATGATGATGTTGGTGAACAAGAAGCTATTGAAAACAATATTGAAGTAGTAAACAATAATAATATTGAAGAAGAATATGTAGAAGTTGACAAGGTCATTAACATTAAAGATTCTAAAAATCACCCATTAGAACAAGTCATAGGTATGGAAATTGTAGAGGGGGGTGAATACGTTTCCATTTAAAAATTTAAAACATTTTGTATCAAATTATCAATCAAGTTGAACGCAATATGAGAAGTGTGAATAATACATCTATATTTGTTAAAACATGTCATAGCAATATAAACACTATTATAATGTTAACTTCTATCCATGACACAATCATCATCCAAACAATATAAGCAACAATCAACACACATATAGATCTAATGCAAATATAAATGTAAGGCAATAAGTTAAATAAAAATGTAAAGTGAAAGGTAAAAGAAAGTGCAAATTTGACGTGATGATTTATAGTGGTTCGGTCACGAAGCACCTCTTCGCCCTACTCTACTCCCCGAGTACCCAACTCGAGAGTTACTTCACTAGTCAACAAGCTCCCTTTAGGCGGAGAAAACCAAACATAACTAAGCTTAGAAACTAAGCTTACACCCAAACAATTTCTGACACTCAACCAAATGTCGAGTTCTAACGTAAGTCTAGATATTTTTTAGGGTTTTGCAAAATAAAATGATAAGATAATTATAAGGAACCCATTTTCAATAATATGGCCGAAACTTTTAAGGTTTTAAAAAGTATAATACAGATTTTATAGTTTATCATGTTTATTTTGCATTTATCTTTACTTATTTACTTTAATTATTAGTTATAATACATATATAATTAATGTAATAAATTGGCATACGTAATATATATACATAAGTATTTGTTTTTCTTGTATAACATAATGTATTTTATTCTTACATAAATTTCATAATTGTTACTTGTTGCATTTTCATTATTTATAGCATTAAAATGAATTTATTTAAGCTTTTATGCATTTTTCTTTCATTAGGGGCATTTTGGTCATTTTACTCTTATTGAGATTTTTAGGTTTTACATTTAAAGTCATGTTTGAACCAGACAATAGAAGTAAAGTATGGAGAGATCTACAAGGTTATATGTTGGGAAAATAGATTGTAACAGACTTAATACTGATAGTATAACAGTTAAGTCTGGTAGAAATAGTTAGTTCTGTTAGTATTGAGTTAATACTAGCAGTACTAAGTTAAGTCTGGCAGTACTAAGTTAGTACTGGTAGAGTAGCAGTACTAGAGTTAGTACTGGTCATAGTTAGTTCTGTTTATAGTTAAGTCTGTTTATGTAACAGAATAGTAATAGTTATCTTAGAGATATCTTAGGAGATATCTTAGGAAAGGATATGTATTATCCTTTGACGTTTGTAAAGCCCATTAGGGTTTCCTTGGTGTATAAGAGGAACCCTAAGGCACAATGTTATGTACGAGTACGTTTGAGAAATATCAATAGAAGCATAGAGCTTAATAGCAATTTAGAAATATCGTTTCTTCTTAATTCTTGTGTTAAGATTCCGCATTAACACTTGATAATTCATAGTCAGTGTCTCTCATATAGTTGATTTGGATTTATCCAAGTTATCTATAGTCTTACAAAGGCTAGTCAGATCCTATACCAAGGACCTACAAGTGGTATCAGAGCCTTTAGAGGGACTCTGAGAAAGAAGAATCACTAGATCACAAACAAACACTCTCCTACAATTCTATACAAAATGTCTCAACCTGCTAATGATGAGTTCTCACAACATCTCAGTGATGAAGAATCAAATCATGAAGAGGCATCAGACACTGGTGATGCACCTAAACAACAACAACAAGTGATTCCTCAAACAACTGCTATCTCAAATATCAAACTCCCAATTCTGAAGAAGGAGGAGTATGATATATGGGCAATGGAGATGGAGCATTACCTTGAGTACATTGATAATGAAGTGTGGAAGGTAATTCAGAATGGAAACTCCAAGAAGAGAATTTCAACTGGAAAGGATGGTATTGTTCGAGTACTTTCACCAGTTACTGCTGCAGAGATTCAAGCTGTTGAAAAAGAGAGGAAAGCTAAGAATATATTGCTGATGGCCATTCCAAAAGAACATATGAGAAGATTTCATGGAATGGATGATGCAAAAGAGATATGGGAAGCCATCAGAACTAGGTTTGGTGGTAATGCTAATTCAAAGAAAATGCAAAAGGCTGTTTTCAAACAACAGTTTGAAGCATTTAAAATATCCAATTCAGAAGGGTTAGAAAAGGGATATGACAGATTTCAACAGCTACTTTCTCAATTGGAAGCTCATGGTGCTGAAGTATCAACTGAAGATGCAAATCATAAGTTTCTCAGATCTTTGCCCCCAGCATGGTCCAATCTGGCAATGACAATGAGAACTAATCCAGAGATTGACAATTTATCTATTGATGATTTGTACAATAACCTTAGAGTTTTTGAGCAAGAAATTCAAGGTGCTTCAAAAACATCTTCAAGTGCTCAAAATGTTGCTTTTGTTTCACAAAGCAAAAGTAGCACTAATAAGGTTAAGTCTGGTTTTTCTGGTGCATACAGTTCTTGCACTCCTTCTACTTCTTCAACCAATATTCCTGAAAAAGAAGTTCTTGCTGGTTTTGCTGATGAAGTAATCTATTCCCTCTTTGCCAAACAAACAGAGGATTTGGACTTACTTCATGAAGATTTGGAACAGATTGATGATGTAGACATTGAAGAGATGGACCGTCTGGTGGCCTCTGCTGTGTCGACCGTGTCGTGAGAGACCTGACTCTAGTGCGTAGAGTTCAGCGAAGAATGTGTCGCGGAAGGTGTAGTCTCCTCGAACCTCTCTGTGGGTCCGACCTAGATAAAAAGAGCCAATAAGTAAAATACCATAAGCATTGTTGGTAGTACTGGCAGCAGCAGAAAGTAAACTGTCATAACAATCTCTCATATCTTGCATATCCTGCCCAAAAGTCAAACATATATAAATAACAAATTAACACCAAATAAGATCTAAATCAAAAAAAATAACAGAATTGCATATATAAAGATAAGTGAAAAATAAAAAAGAAAGAAACCTGAGAAGCTAAAGAGAGTTCATCTAACTGAACAAAAGAACGTTGAACATCACGACGGTGTCGTTTATGTAATTTTCTAAACGGACTCTTCATCATGTATATAATCCCTTTGATTTTCTAATACTGGTGAATTAACAAAAACAGCTATGAAGATGATGAAATTAATTGAATGAGGTTGGTTTTTTTTGTTTAATTAAAATTATTATTGGTCGTGTAGGAAGGGGAAGACCGCTTCACTTGTCACATCAATCAATACTACTTCCCATCATCTCAATCTCATTTTTAATTGGCTGCTTTCTTACGAAAATATACGGTAATTACATTTATACGTGCGCCCCCTATTTCTGTGAGTTTTTGACCAAGGCTATTATTCTTTTTAATAGGCGACTTTTAGCCATATAAAGCAACTTACATTACTAAAAAAATATCTCACAAAAAAATACATTTTACGAGAGCATTTAAAACACATGCACCGAAACAAAAAACCCGACTATGAATCTATCAAATAAACCACTCCAACTTCCCATTTTTTTTTCACTCGACCGGTTAGCGATTCAAAACCCACAAGGGGGCGACCCACTTTTTTCTTGGTCGACCTACATACTCACCCACAATATTTCACCATTGTGGGTAGCCTTAGAATCGTAAGATCAGATCGATATCGGAAGATCCTACTTAAATGTGTAAAGGTTAGTATTCGTCTAGTAATTTGTATTTAAAGCTGATTTTATAACAAATTTGAGAAGAAAAAATATTTCTAAAAGTTATAATAATATGAAAATGCAACGCGTAATGCTTTAAAACACAAATATATCTAATACATTTACTTTACAAAAACATTTATACGCGAGCGAGCGAGTGCGAGTGATATTGCTTTGTTGTTTTACTCTAACAAAATTTATTCATTGACAGTTTAGTAGTTAGTTAATTTAATAAAAGTATGATCAATAACGCAAGGACACTCCGGGCAATAATACAAGGACACTCCTATCATACTCCTCACCCGAGGATCACTCTCTCTTCTGAGCTAGTCTTTTAGTATTCGCCATGTGGTCGGAGGGGGGGGTTGGGAGTTCTCCCCACCCGAGTCCAAGTCGACCACTCAGATCCAGATCTTACGACTCAATGATAAAATCGAGATCCAAGTTAAGATCATATGCTTATTAAGATCTGACGAAGTATTAACTAGAGGTAGATCTTGACATATATGTTTTTGACATCATTTCTTTTTCATCTATATTAAAGAAACCAAACCCAAATAGGTTAGTGGGTATATATATTTTCGGTGGCTAAACAAGATTCAGACAAAATCATGTACATCTAACATAAAAATCTAAAGATGACAAGCTTATTTGTTTTTGTCTATTTGTTCATCCGAATAAAAAAGAAAAAGTGACATGAATTAAAAAATTGTAAAAAAAGTTTCATTTAGTTATACGAAACACTTAAAAATAAATAGCGCAACTACAATTATTTGTCGTTACAAAATCTCGTAATTATACATGCGTACTCGTGTAGGTTACATAAATTTATGAATGGATCAAACTAGTGGTGCAAATGAAAACCGGTTTTTTTTAAAACCGGTAAAAAACCGGAACCAGTTTTTAAAAAAACCTGTTTTTTTTTAACCGAACCGGTTAGACCGGTTTTTGGGTTTAGTAAGCTACCAGTTTTTACCGGTTTTAAACCCGGGTTTACCCGGTTTTTTAAAATAACCGGTTTTTTTATTTATTTTTTTTTTAAATTTTTATTTTTTTTTATAACCGTTATATGCGTTTTTTTTTTAAAACCGGTTTTAACCGGGTTTTTTTGGTTTTTTTAAAAAAAAAATTCCCAACGGCTAGTAACCGTTATACATCCGTTTCCGTTTAATCTCGCTGTCATTGAAACCCTGATCTGTTTTTCTTTTCAATCTCTTTTTTATCTTGATCTCCCTTCAATGATCTAATTAGGGGAGTCGTAGATCCAAAGAGACGACGTTAATCCGTATTTCTATCTCCTTTATGTTACAAATTTTCCGAAAAATTTTTCTGCAAAAGAGTATTTCAATCATGTAAACAATACGGACATGTTGTTGATTATCGTTTATCCCTCGAAAAGGACGAAAGAAGGGTAAACGTTTTGGTTCTTGTTTCGTTTATCAACGTGTTTAATGTTAATCTCTTGTGGAACAATTTATGCCAATTGGGTTGGGTCACTTCAAGCTTCACGCTAATAAAGGCAAGATTTCAAAGACTACTTAGAACAAGGTCAAGTGGCATATCATAAGAAGGTTGCTAATTCGCCTCGACCTAAAATTGGGATTCTGGGAGTTCTAATTCTAAGTTAGCGGTAAAAAATCATAAGTCGGTTGATCATGGACCTCCCCTGCCATTGTTCTTGACGAAGATTTGTGCGCTCTCCAAAGAACTTATCTTCCATCCTTAATGGGTAGGATTAAAGAAGTTTCGTCCCTTACCAATCTACAAGAACGCTCTAATGAACGAAGATTTCGTAGACCTTGAATGTAAAGTTACTTAGGTGAATGTGGGTTCACTTGAAATTTTCCTCTTTAAATCGAAAGAGGCAATGCCGCGATAAAGTGGGAGTTAGCTCTTAAGTATCCTCGGAAATTCGCCAAGCTTCTTTCATTATCAATCCTGAAGGTCGCATTTGTGGGAAGAAATTGAGGGTGTTCCCTTGAAACTGATGGACATTAACACTTTCAAAAAAGAATTGTCACCAGGTGGGGGAACTTAATCCGACACTGAATGACACTGATGGGAATTGTTTCCACTCGAAAACGATTATGTTTATTCACTATGTCCATCTCAATTAATTATGAAAACTTCAAAGATCATTTTCCGTTGGAAAGTGAATTGGATTCGGCTAAGTGAGGTCCCTGGTTGGACCCCTGAACCAGGTGGAGGACTCGATTAGGAGAATTATCTGATGACGATTCATTAGAAGAAGGAAGAAGAACCATGAGATCTGAGAATGATTGTAGGCAACATTCGTTCGAAGTTCCAGATACGGTATTTGGAAAATGAAGGTTGTTCAAAAAAGGACTCATCTGTGGATCCTTTTGGGCAATACCATTTGCAATTAACCAAAAAGACAAAGGATCATAACATATGAGAGTGTACAATTCTATCCTAAATTCCCACCAGTTTACACCTAATAACGACAAAGATGATACAGGGGATAAGAAGTTTGTTAATGACTTTGAAGAGAGAAGCCTCAACGAAACGATGAAGATTCTAACGAATGCCAACCTCAAAGAAATGTAATGAATCCGCAATTTCGGATCGTTTTTAAAGAAATCATGGCACCGAGTTCAAGGGCTCATTCATGTGTCCTTAGGAGGAAGTGGTTAAAGTTGGTCAAGTAACAATGGGACTTATAAACATGGATGGGGTGATTAACAATCTGTCTATTTCATTTGAATCTCCAGGAGCGTCTATTGTAATCCGCTGATTTTTTGTCACATTAATAAACAAGGCCTCGCTCAAAAGGCCAAAAAAGATTGGGCCAAAGGAGTTATGTTGAAGAATAAGTGAATTTTTCCCTAGCGATATCAAGAAACAAAGATGGAGGAAGATTGATCTTTACAGTGTCGTACGGTGTAGGTAATTCGACATTTGAGCATCATTCACATGTAATTCGGTAGGACAATTCCAGGTTAAATCTTTATTGTTTAAAACCAAACTTTTTTTGTAAAAAAAAAGCTCACTATTCCGTGGGGATTGTTATTTATCATAAATTCAGGGGTGTTTGGTTATTGAACGTATTAGACCTTCATGATTATTGCGGTCCTATAGCTCCTCATGATCGCGTGATAAACGTGGGGAAGGCTTTAGATGGGACTGACGTGCGCTCATTTAATATAATATATTTGTGCAAAGGAGAGGTGTAGGTGATTGAAATGGGGACTTCGCAGTGGAGTAAGCCGGCGGGGGGTGGGGCGAGGGGGTGGGGCAATATCGGGGGGATGGCGCTAGTAGGTAGGGGGGGTGATTGGAGATGGTTTTCAGCGAGTGACTCTCTGGTTCTGAGGGGCGAGTGTACTTGGGGGGGAGAGTGTCTATATGTGGTATCTAAACTTGGGGAGGGGTTCTTGGCTTAGTTTGGTTACGGCTGAATATCTTTTTAATTCTTAAGATTTATCTAATAAGAATCCACTAAATCCGGTGCTTTGAAAACAGTTTCACTTCTGCCTCCAGATGGCAGATGACTTTCTCTCTCAAGCTGCTCAATAAGTCTGCGCACCAAAATGACGCGTGAGAATAGTTAGGATAAAGATTAGTTTTGATATGTACCAACAATACATACTGCTCACACGATCCACAGTGGTTTCACGAGCGCGGGGTGGCGCGGGGGGGGGGTCATTCATAGTCAGGCATCTTAAAACTTTAGTGACGCAAAAAACAACAAGATTATGTATCATAACGGTGACGCATTAGAAGTCCCCCATAAATCAAAACGATTCTTAAAACCGATCACGCCTTGAGCTCCACGATTATTTCTTAACTATCGACACAGATTGTCCCACTATTGCAACGGAGCAAAACTGCACGGATTTTTTCACCTAATCCGGATGATTCACACTTGCACCATTGGCAATATTACTACTCATGCAGGAGCGAGATTCATCCTTGCGACACTTTGAGATCATACGGTTCACTATCAACACTGGTATTATACTATAGTGGAGTTATCACAATCCTATACGTTGACTCTAATGTGATATAGCTAACACATACTTGGCTGGTATCTACAAAACACGAAATTCCTATACAAGCTCACATCACAGAACATAGGTGTGAATAAAACAGATACCTACTTCTACTCGGTTAACAACAGATCTTATGTGCAGAGCGGAGGTGACACTAGAGTCAAACTCTATTACATATAGATGAGAGCTATGTATTACTTGGCATTCACAGAATCGCGGCGTGATGATATTGTGATCGATCATGCACGTCAAGAGACTAAATTGTGAAGTTGTTGTATCCTCAACGAGCCAGACAAAAGAACGGAGGTGTCTCGGCTGAAACAAGTATCTCCGTCCACATCCACTACTTCATGCTCTTGCAGTCTGATTCATCACAGACACAGTAGTATTTATGTGCACCTTGACTTACGTCACACAGAATCTCTCAAACGTTGTCCCGTTGTAGATTTCTCTATCTGGTGTGCAACTTCTTGTAGCGATGATGCGAGCGTTGAACCATGTCTTATACACACGAGCAACAACAAAATTACAATTTTAACATACACAAGACTCGCTGAATAAGATCTGAACACACGTTGGAGGAGTGGTGACAGAATAGTTAATACATGATTGTATAATGCACGTTTGGAAGGTAACACCAAATGGAAGAGTAAGGAAGGAAAAAGCGGAGAGGGGGGACGGTGGGTTGGCGGGGGTGGGGGGGTGGGCTTATAATGGTAACATTTACCACGGATAGATTCGGTCTATAAAACCTGACCTACTAGTAGCACGCACCAAGACCGTCAATCTGACTACAATATGTTGAGATATGTAGAGTAATGGCGTCAGCTTCGAACTAGATTTATCTTCAGCGATGTAGGTGTCATCTATTAATTGATACTAATTGTGTCTGGTAAAACGCTAGTAGATGGAGACGTGGTGTGAGAGCGGAGAGGTTGGACAGTCATAGGAGTGGGGAGGGGGGGGTGAGTAGTGGGGGGGGGAGATGGGTGGGGTAGGGGTGAGTGCGTATGAGTACATAGTGGAGCATAAGAGATTGGATAAGAGGAGATATGTGCTTGACTTCATCTCTATCATGGACTTTGTGCTACACTTAGGGTGCATGTTTTGTTTGGAATTTTATTAATGTGTAACTATATGTTATATAGGTATTTTATAACATGACGGAAGTTGGGCATGCTAGGGTCAGGGGGTACAGTATTTGATGTGGTGCGGTAGATTAGACATCAAGACGTGGGGGGCAGGGGTGATAGGGGGTAGTGGAGGGAGGACGGATTATTAGGGGTGTGAAATTTTGTGATATTGTGATACAAGGGAGAGGGATGTAGACAATGTATACTGTGGCATTGATATAGTGATGGTGACGATAAGTGGATCAGGTTATGGGACAGATACAGACAGGATGAGATGTAGATAAATGCGAGATGGAGGATGGAACGTATGGGACGTTGGTGTGAGTATTTAGATTGTATTTGTCAATGAAAGAACATATTTGACCGTAAAGGTATGGTACATACTAAATGGATGAATTAATGTTAAACGCACGTGAGTGTTGGATAGGTGCGCGCTGTGCTAGCAGTTGAATACTGTGTTCTTAGGTATAGCAGATGGTGTTGCGGCATGTAGACTCCGGGAGAGTGTAGCACGTAGGGTAGTGTGTGACTGTGGTTGTGAGAGAAGTGGTTGAGTGTTCAGTAGTGGGTGGTGTCGGGAGTTGGATATCTGATACATGCTGTGGCTTAGTATAGTGTGTGAATATAGTTTATTTTTGGGGGTATGTGGTTTTGTGTGAATTATGATTTTGAGACGTTTGAAAATTGTTTTAGAAAGGACGTTTTATGATTATTGAGATGAGACAGTGGTGTAACAAAAAGAAGAAGAAAATCTAATGATTATGGTCGTTTTTGAATTTGGAATTACAGATTAAGTTTAGATGGATTTTTTAGTATGATGGTATTATGAGTTAGTTTCAGGTGTTATGGGAAGTCTGGGGTGATTTGGGAATTATGAGTATTAGGGTTATATTATTGTCTAAGGTTGTCCTACGAATGAGTTCAATTTATATAAAGGGTTGAAACAAGCGATCCTTTATCCCCCTCCTCTTTATCCTCGTGATGGAGAGCCTTCATTTTTCTTTCAAAGATCGTAAAAGAGGGATGTTTAAAGGTATTGTGTTAGATCAATCTTGTATGTCTTTAGCATATGTTCTATGTGGAGATTCATTTTCTTAGGGGAGTGGAGTGACGGTAATATCTCCACTTTGGATTCACGTTTTGAAATTCTTTTTTTCTCATGCGTCGGGCCTTAGGAGATTAACTTGAACAAAAGAAGATAATGGGGATTAATGTGGAAATGCTCATGTCATCCAAGCGCTGCAAAGTTAGGATGTCTCGTCTGAAGTGTCCTTCTATTATTTTGGGACAAGAGTTGGAGTTCTATGACACGTTTCAAGCCATGGCAAGAATAAGTTGAAAAAGTAAGTCTCGACTTTCCAAATGGAAATCCAAAACTTATCGATTGGTGGTCGTTTAACTTTGTTGAAATCGGTTTTTAGGATCTATTCCAATCTTTCACAAGTCAATTTGCAAAGTTCCTTCCAAAGTGCTTCATAACTTGGGAGTCTATTAGAAGTCATTTTCTTTAATGGCCATGATCCGGGTAGTAAAAAGCGGCTTCTTAGGTTAAATGGAACAATGTTTTGACAGACAAAAAATGTGAGGCGGGCTAGGCGTGTCTAGCTAATTGCGTTGCTAGCACACAGCGGGCTTGATGAATTACTTGTGACACACATTGGAAGACAGAGATTTCTCTGCGCAAAAAGACTCTCTTTTGGACTAAAGTTAAGAGTGAGTGTGCATTCACGTGAGTGCGTGTGTTGGTAAAATTGCATTCGGAATGGACTTCTACAAGCGGGGAGGCGGGGGGGGAGGGGGAGGCGAGGTGGGAGGGTTTGGGGTGTGATCGCTGGTTGATTGGTGGGGGGGGGGGAGGAGGGAGGGGGGGCGGTGGGAGGGGGATCTCTCCAAAGCGCGAAGGTGAGTGTACGTTTATTGACATCTAACTCATAAGATGTGGAAACGGGAGTCCACCAAATGTCCTGTTCTCACATCATTGGCATAGTAGGGGCATGATTTAAAGACATTTTTCACCAAGATTTAACAAACACGTCGAGTAAATATCGCCCGAGATGAATCCTCAAGGATGTTTTACTGTTATTATCCGCGAGATAGCGGCGCGACAGATATGAGTGAATGCATGCTTCCTTCCGTCTGCAATACCTAGAGTGTGTGTGTTATCGAGCAAAAGAGCGAATTTCGTGAGCGAGTCAGAGTGAGCCGCGATTAGTTCGTTCTCTGTCACTAAGCGTGAGCGCCGAGAGCGTGCGAGTCGCAATGTGAATTTGGCGAATCTGAGGCGTGTACGGTTAAAACACACACCGACGAGTGCAGCGGTAGACTGTATCGATGAGATATGCCTTCGTGAATATTGAGAAGTGCGCGCGCTTGCGTGCGAGGGTAAGAGTTGTTCCAATAAAAAACAACGTTCTTGCCTGGAAAATCATCTGACCGATGCGTAGCGCGGCGAGCGCCCGTTCAACATTTCTCGTAGAGTATTGACATTCCAGGATATGTCGTGTCCCATTTGTGATAATGCTATCTGAATCGAGGAACACCACACAGAGATTCTTTATGTGTGTGCGAGTGAGAGCGTGTGCGCGCGGTGCTAAATAAGTGAGTTGAGCTGGTGGTATTGGGATCACGCAAACTTGAACTCATATGCAGAAATGAAGTCTTGGCTTGTTTCATTCTATGGATTCCAAACTCAAAAAGATGTTTCGAAGGATGGTACTCCCATTTTGGTGTACGTTATGGATCTATCAAAACAACTCCTTTTGATAGAGAAATCTTCGAGTCCACACACATTTTGATAAAGTCATTGCTAGTTCTTTTTATTGGTGTAAGTATAGATCTAAAGCCTCGTTCGGATGGCTCAAAAACCCCTATATTATTGTTTTGTAATCTAGCTCCTTGCTGGTTTTTGTTTCTAATAAAATCGCCGTTCCAAAAAAAAAGTCGGTTTTTTGGTTTTTTTTGTGTTTTTTGATGATTTTAGGGCATGGATTGGTAGTATAAATACATGTAATGGGTTGGGGTTGAAAACACATCAAAAACACTCACTAATCTCTCTTTTTCTCTCTAATCGTGATATATATACTCTAATTTCTCAAATCCCTCTATAATGGAAAACTCACAATCACAACAAGCTTCCACTAATCCCTCCGTTTCTACTAGCCATGTACGAAAAGTTTACACAAATGATGATGTTGTGCAAATTAGACCAACTACGAGAAAAGGAGATGTTTGGTCTAATTACGATTTGTGTGTTATGATTGATGGGGTGGAAAAGGCGCGTTGCAAGAAATGTTTGAAATTTTATAACCCCACGTCTAACACTACACTAAGGACTCATAAAGCGTTGTGTACGGTTAGCCAAAATGATACTACACAAGTACTATTGGTGCGGATGTCAAGTTTTATATTTGATAAAGAGTGGTTCGACTTGTTTTACGAATTTGTCCATTCAACAATCGCATCCATTCATCAACTTCGACAACGTCAAGCTTACAGGAGAACATCAAAAGGAGCAACAACCGCGGTATCAACATGTAAGTCGTACTACTCTTAGAAGGATGCTTTTTAAATTATGGGGAAACGCTAAAAAAGAATTAGTGATTGTTTTTCCGTGATTATAAATATGGTTATTCTATAACAATGGAATACTTAGACCCACCACCATGGTACGGCAAATTCTTATTTTAGCCGTACGGCTCCGTGGTTTAATCCCGAATCTTGGTTATTAATGAAACGGACAATTGCTTTTAAACTATTTGGTTATCCTCATACGGGAATCTAATTTAAGAAAAAATTTACATGACACTTTAATTGAATATCTCTCTTGAGAGCGTGCTGCGCGAGCGAAGTTTTTATAACATGTCACACTAAAAAAGAAAAAAAAAACAGATATCATCCAATAAAACTAGAGCTATGAAATGTTAAAATTACGTAAAAAACCCGTTTTAGATGTCTTTTGTTCATTCCGGTGTTTGCTCATGTTATAAATTTATCCGTGCAAGCGGCATTAAAAATATGTGATAGTTTAAGGATGAAATTTAGGGGTTTATTAGTAACTATATATAGTTCGAGTAACGAACGACAAATGAACTATAGACGTTTTCGTAAACAATGTGGTGAAGAACCCCTAGGACCTTTCTTAGATAATAATACTATGTGGTGCGCAGAGCGAGCAATGCATGATTTTTTGAATAATTACGCACAACGTGAGACTTTAAACGCTTTTAATGAAACACTTGTTAATAGAAATAAGTCCGTTTCGATAAGCGACCAAGATTGGGATCTACTAAATTGAATTTAACTATTTTTTTTACAAGTTTTTAAAGTGGCAATAACTATATTATTGGGTGTTTATTACCCAACTAGCTCATTAGTTTTAAATCAAATTTATGCTATGACGGAAAAATTAGACGAATTAAAAACCTCACCTAGTCAAATGTTTAGAAGAATGGTTAAAGTTATAAAAAAGAAATTTGTAAAATATTTTGCTAATTTACCTTTGGTTTTTACTTGTTCCGCCGCACTTAATCCATGTTTAAATGTTGGAGGCGTAGAACTTTTAATAACAAGAATAATGAACAATTTAGACTTATCCTTTGGGTTAGACGCTAACAACCCCGATCCCATCATCTCAATCTCATTTTTAATTGGCTGCTTTCTTACGAAAATATACGGTAATTACATTTATACGTGGCTATTCTGTGTTTTTGACCAAGGCGATTTTTTTTTTTTTCACTCAGCTTTTTTTTCTTCGGTGATTTAAAAGCGACTTTTTAATCATCGTAAAGCAACTTACATTATAAAAAATATATCTCACAAAAATAACAAACCACTTGAATCGATCGGATATACCACCTACTTCCCATTTTTTTTTCACTCGACCGGTTAGCGATTCAAAACCCACAAGGGGGCGACCCACTTTTTTCTTGGTCGACCTAGATCGATATCGGAAGATCCTACTTAAATGTGTAAAGGTTAGTATTCGTCTAGTAATTTGTATTTAAAGCTGATTTTATAACAAATTTGAGAAGAAAAAATATTTCTAAAAGTTATAATAATATGAAAATGCAACGCGTAATGCTTTAAAACACAAATATATCTAATACATTTTACTTATACAAAACATTTATAATAAATGATGTTTGATTTGTTGTTTTACTCTAACAAAATTTATTCATTGACAGTTTAGTAGTTAGTTAATTTAATAAAAGTATGATCAATAACGCAAGGACACTCCGGGCAATAATATAAGGACACTCCTATCGTACTCCTCACCCGAGGATCACTCTCTCTTCTGAGCTAGTCTTTTAGTTTCCCATTGGTCGGTCTCCCACCCGAGTCCAAGTCGACCACTCAGATCCAGATCTTACGACTCAATGATAAAATCGAGATCCTAGTTAAGATCATATGCTTATTAAGATCTGACGAAGTATTAACTCGAGGTAGATCTTGACATATATGTTTTTGACATCATCTCTTTTTCATCTATATATTAAAGAAACCAAACCCAAATAGGTTAGTGGGTATATATATTTTCGGTGGCTAAACAAGATTCAGACAAAATCATGTACATCTAACATAAAAATCTAAAGATGACAAGCTTATTTGTTTTTGTCTTCATCCGAATAAAAAAGAAAAAGTGACATGAATTAAAAAATTGTAAAAAAAGTTTCATTTAGTTATACGAAACACTTAACAATAAATAGCGCAACTATAATTATTTGTCGTTACAAAATCTCGTAATTATACATGTGTACTCGTGTAGGTTACATAAATTTATGAGTGGCTCAAACATGTAGCTATAAAAACTAATAAAAAATTATGGTGTTTTAATAAAAAAAATTAAACAACTAAGTATAACTATATTCTTATTTTGTTTTTTAAATAAAATATAATTTCTTTTAATCAAAATTTTCAACCTTTTAAATTAATTCAAACTTTTATATTAGTAATTCAAGATATTTGGATCACTCACTCACTATATAAATTTAAATCAAGTATAGTTTTTTTCTCTAGAGTTTAAAGTGATCACTTTAAAGTTTGTGACTTCATATCTGATCACTTATCACACTTATTAAAACTAGTTCTCATATTAAATGGGTGTGGATTTAAGTCTTGCTTAAGGCATCTGAGATTGATTTATTGATTTGTTGTGAAATAAATAGTTGTCGTTCAAAAAAGTTATTAAAACTATCAAAAAATTTTAAGGGTAAATTACACCGTTGGTCGCTGAACTCCACCCCGTTTGCCCATTTGGTCCCCATATAACGAGGGCTCTCATACGGGGTCCCTTTTTGACACTGTATGTTCTTACCCATTTGGTCCTTGAATCCCCGTTATGCCCAACGACAGTTATCTCCGTAGTTAGCCTAGCTACGTCGCCCTTCCAACGAAGGGTAGAATCGTCTTTTCACTTTATTTTTTGATTGCGTCGTTGGTCCCTGACGAGTTTGTTCATACAGTGCTTGTTACTGTTCATTATTTTGTCTTTTTCCGATTGCACGGTTGGTCCATGTGAGGTGTCTTTTCTCCCTTCCCGCCAGAATTAATTTTTTCACACCATTTATGGTTGTTAATCTTTTTTCTATTTCACGGTTGGTCCCTGTGAGGTTTCTTTTCTCGCGATTTAATTACTTTAATGCGGTGTTAACCTTGAATTAATATGAATATAGTGTGTATTTTGTGTGGGTATATTATGTTTGATAAGTAGGATTAGTCAAATACATTGAAAATTTAAAACTGATTAAAAAAAGTAAAAAAGAGGCTTTGGACAGGCTTTGGACAGTCCCCAAACACCTTAGTTAGCCATTGTAACAACAATTTTAAATAAATATTCTACAAGGAAGGATAATCAAACACTAGCAGATGACAGATTGAATTCATAAACCTTATGATTGATGAGGTGTCATTTTATATATTTTTTCAGGGTCATTTAACCCCCTAAATCATACAAATATGCCCAGATTATGTGCTTAATCATTTGTTTTCATGTTTTTAGCACTTGAATGGCTTTTGAAAGAAATACACGTGACTTGGGATCATTTGTAGAAAAAACGGACAAGACTACGACTCTACACCAAATCCCTTGAAGAACTGTGCATACAGTGCGTGGAGACGGCGTCGCGAATTATAAGCGACGGCGTCAGGACTTTCAAGATGACGGCGTCAAAGATTTGGCGACAGCGTCGAAACGTAGCCGACTTAAAGTGGCTCTAGAAGATTCGACGTGGTGAC
>BQNB010044723.1:0-44716 GCA_026074375.1 Tanacetum coccineum | reverse complement strand
AGATACTGAATGTTTGGATACTGGTGGATTTACCTCACAGAAAGAAGGCCATTGGTACTAAATGGGTCTTCAGAAACAAGAAATATCAAAGAGGAATTGTTGTTAGGAATAAAACCAGGCTGGTAGCACAGGGTCATAGACAAGAAGAAGGCATAGATTATGATGAGGTTTTTGCTCCTGTTGCTAGGATTGAAGCAATCAGGTTATTTTTAGCCTATGCATCATATATGGATTTCACTGTGTACCAGATGGATGTGAAGAGTGCATTTTTATATGGCACAATAGAAGAGGAGGTTTATGTTAGCCAACCTCCATGTTTTGTGGATCCAAAATTTCCAAATAAAGTATACAAGGTGGAGAAAGCATTATATGGTCTTCATCAAGCTCCTAGAGCCTGGTATGAGACCTTATCTACCTACCTATTGGAAAATGGATTCAGAAGAGGGACAATTGATAAGACTTTGTTCATAAAGAAGATCAAAAATGAAATTCTACTTGTTCAAGTGTATGTAGATGACATCATTTTTGGGTCTACAAAGAAGTCTTTGAGTACTAAGTTTGAGCAGCTTATGCATAAAAGATTTCAGATGAGCTCTATGGGGGAACTTACTTTCTTTTTAGAGTTGCAAGTTGAGCAGAGAAAAGATGGCATATTTCTCAGTCAGGACAAATATGTTAGTGACATCTTGAAGAAGTTTAGCTTTTCTAGTATGAAGACAGCAAGTACTCCAATGGAGACTCACAAGCCTTTATCAAAGGATGCAGATGGAACAGATGTTGATGTTCACCTATATAGGTCCATGATTGGATCATTGATGTACTTCACATCTTCTAGGCCAGACATTGTATTTGTTGTGTGTGCATGCTCAAGATTTCAAGTTCAACCAAAAGCTTCTCACATGCATGCAGTAAAGAGAATCTTTAGATATCTTAAGGGTCAACCTACTTTGGGCCTTTGGTATCCTAAGGATTCACCTATGGATTTGATAGCTTATTCTGATAGTGACTATGCTGGTGCTAGTCTTGATAGAAAATCCACAATAGGAGGTTGTCAGTTCTTAGGTTATAGGCTAATCTCTTGGCAATGCAAAAAACAAACGATTGTGGCTAATTCAACAACTAAAGCAGAATACATTACTGCTTCCAACTACTGTGGACAGGTTCTTTGGCTTCAAAATCAATTACTTGATTATGGATACAACTTTATAAAGAAAAAGATTCATGTGGATAATGAAAGTGCAATCTGTGTGGTGAAAAATCCTGTCTATCATTCAAATACCAAGCATGTAGAGATTATGCATCATTTCATTAGAGATTCCTATGAGAAAACGTTGATTGAAATGGTCAAGATACATACAGACTACAATGTTGCAGATCTTCTCACTAAAGCCTTTGATGTGACTAGGTTTTAGTTTTTGATTGCAAGCATTGGTATGCTTAATCCCTAAGTTGTGAGTTAAGAGAATAGATAATGGTTGATGCTAGTTACATTGCTTTATTGTTTTTCTGGTGTATAAAGATTAGATTCCGCATACTCTTTATATATTACTCGAGGTTTCTATCATAGTTGTTTTAGATCTATCTAAGACAACTAAAGCTTTAACAAGCTAATCAAAGATCTGTTCAAAAGGGATCAACAAAACCGGATATGAAAATGTTTAAAACTTAATCTCATGTTTAACGAACTTGAAGGGATTTTATCACTGCCATTTTTATATTTGAATCGATCTTAATGCATTTTATATATTGAAGATTAAAGGCCCGAAAAAGATTCATTCATAAGTAAAAATATGATTATTATTGCTTAAATGATTTTACCGTCAGTTTCATGCTTTTAAGTCTTTAATCATGAAAATGCTTGATTGCTGTGTCTATTTAAGTGGCATTCATTGTTTCTAGGTCTACATAAGATATATAATCTTAGTATTCTTTGAAATAGCACCTTTATCTTAGATCGTGCAGTCTATAAGAGATAATGTTTCGTGAAACAGTCTCGATTTACTTAGAATTATCACCAATCTCGTAGAACATACTCTGTCTTACATAAATAAGATTATACTACATAGGTGAGTTTAGCACTTTTAACCCTGTGTTTCCATATAAGAAATCGGCTATTTTCAGTCTATAAATTAAAGCATTTTGAAAGCACATCCATATTGCGTCGCCACGTTAAAGAAAAAGTGCTAGCGGCTTTTAGCCCTTTTTTTATTATCTTTCAAAAATTCAAAAGAAAAGCGGTAAAAATTTAAAAAGTACGTCACACACAAACAAATGTGCGATGGTATTATTATGACATAAAACATTTTTTTATTTTTCACACTTTATTAGCTAACAATACATATAACACATAACACAAACAAACACAAACAAACAGATTAAAAAGAACCAAAAAAAGAAATTTTTTTTATTGTTTTATAATATTTTTAACTTATATATATATTGTGATAATATTGATATAGTAGTAGAATGAATAATAATACAGTACTAGTAAATATATATATATATTAAATATAATTTAGGGATGGGATCATGAGAAAACGCTTATTTTGGTTGGACAAACCCGGGAAAACCTAGATAAACGCAACAAATGCGCATAAAAAAACCAACACGGGTGGGGGAAATAGCTTAATTTTTTCAGCTAAGAAAATTGTTTTTTCAGGCAAATATGGCCTCGATTACACTCATTAACAAAACAAAAAAAAAAACAAACAGAGCCCTAAAAACTAGGGGCATCTGTTTGATTTTTTAGGGCATCTTTTGGATTTCTGGGTTTTCTAGCAAAATATGGTTTAGCGGGGCTATAAACCCATCCATGCTATGATATAACTTAAGAGTATACACTATATATAATAATAAATAATACATATATAGTAAATAATGATGAATATTATATATAATAGTATACTATTATATAATATATATAAAGTCGAATAATGAATACATCATTAGACGTCATTATCTTTGATGAGGGGTGTGGGTGGTTGGGGGGGGGGGGGGGGGTGGTGTGGGGGGGGGGGGGGGGTGGGGGGGGGGGGGGGGGGGGGGGTTGGTGGTTTTTTATATTTTATAGAATCACTATCCCATGTTTCCTTACCTATTTGTATTAATTATTGGCAAGAATTCGTATTGTTACATTGCTAAAATGTTATTTGGCAGGAATTAATGGATACTTTATGTAAGATTAGCTTAAACCTACCGATCTAGAGCTTAAAGCGATGAAAATTGAAGCTTTTAAAAATTACAGTTTATAAATTATTTAAAAAAAAATCATAATAATTAAAATACTAAACATGCCATTATGCGCGTATCCAGTGAAAGAAGAAACGAGTTATCTTGTGCCTACACTTTCACAAGAAACCACGCAGAATGAAGATGTATACGCCCGATATCTAGAAAGATTCGTATACACCTATTCCTATTTCGAGTATCTAAATATCTGGAAGATATTAGAACTGTCCTCTTACCTAAGAAACTCCTTAGTAACGCATTAATGACGGCTCAAACCAATATGGATTATATCATATGAAGTTTTAGAGACTTTTAAAAACAAATCCCTAAACATAAGTTTTAGGTATGTGCTTGTTTATAATTTAACGATACCTTAACCACAAAGACATTTTCAGAAGACAAGAAGAAGCAAGAGAAGGTCAAAGCAACGTGCTTAAGTTCCAAATGGAAACACCTAAAGTAGTCAGTCATCTTATAGTCTAAATAATCGTTTGATATTGGTATCATTCATTAACTCGAGTTAGATTACCTTAGGTTGATTCGATTATTATTCTGTATTTCCATTACAATGTTAAGGCTTAAGTACGCCATTGGTTAATAGCCATGATTATTGAATAATATAAATATTTTGGGTTTGTTTATCTCGATGTGCTTAATTTATCTTGTGAGTCTGATTATGTTTGTAACAACCTGGGTTTTCGAGCTCCGTAGAGACGGATCGGCATGAAATCGACGTCATAATATTATTGTTATTAATTCGTATGAATCCGAACTCGACATTTAATATTTTATTGTTGTCGAGAATTAATTATATTTTTTTTTTATACAATAATAATTGTCTGAAAAGTATTTTTAATAATATTTACTTCTGACGTTCTGTCTAGTCGACTGTCTGACGCTGAACGCTCTTATACCGTAATTCAGAGTAATCTTAAAAAAATTTCGTAAAAATATACGACGCGACTTGTTATTATTTTTAAATCGTTAAATTTTATTATTTTATGAATGTTTCATTTTGTTCCTTGTCTGGAGCCGGAGTCTGTTTTGAAAAGTTAGCATATTTTATAAAAATGTTTTAATTTAAACCATAAGGTGAACTGTAAAATGAAAAGATATGTCTCAGGAAGTGAAAGCCGCAAGCTAAGTAGTTCGTTTTTTATGTGAGATATAAAAAAAGATTTGGTGTGTCAAATATCTAAAATAGGAAAAAGAGGAGGACCAAAGCGTCAAAAGACCCAAACTACAATTACTAGTATTAAATGTCTTAATCAACACACTACAATACTTCCGATTTTATAAAAAGCCAAAATATGTGCTCTCTCAGAGCCCTCCTCATCTTTTCTGCCGACGTACCACCAACCGAGAACACCGCCGTCCGGTTGCTGAAAAATCACATCACAGACGATCCGCTTTAGATTTTCTTAATCCCCTCTTCCCGATCCGACAAAGCCCACGAATAAATAATGACATGCAATGAGTATATTTTAGAGTTAGGTTCGTAAGTCAAGGATTTTTCGAGTAAAAAGAGGTTGTAAAAGAGTTAAGATTATGTTTTTAAGTTGGGGTTTAAATTGGAAAGCTGTTTAGTCTCAGGTTTGTGTTTGCGTCGCGTATGGGTTCGGAACTACAAAAGAAAGCAGAACTGCATACACCTTGTGTGTGTGTTGTGAGTAGTGGTGTTCTTACTCATTTGTTTCGTTGGTTTAATTTATTATTGATTCAGTTTCGTATATTATAATGTGATTGAAAAATCCTGAGATCCTGTGCGTCGATTAGATTTAGTCATAATATGGGATTGATTGAGCAGAAGTGGGTTATGTTTATAGAACTAGATTTAGACACAATTGTGAGAAAGTGAGGTTTTGGTCAAAACTATTTTTGATAGGTGTCTGTACCAAGTAAAAAGGCAAACAGAGCATAATCTTTGGCTACGTTTTCAAGGCAATGAAATTTTATAAATTCTGATTTTCAATTGAAAAATAAGATAAAGCTTTCTGAGACGGTCGTATTTTATATATAGTAGTAATCTATTGCTAATCCCTAATAACGAAAAAGTTATGGCGAAAACAAGTTTAGAAAAAATAAAAAGTTCCAATCAACTATATAAGCATATTTGGTTGCTGATCCGATTTTCAACAGCCGTTTCGGCCAATTTCGAGTCTGTTTCAGCCTTTCAGCGAAACACGAGAGTTGTCCGGAATGACGTTTTGTATAAAAATCTCTTAAAGGTCAAAGTCATGAAAACGTGATATAGTGGAGTCATAACCAATGTTATCAAAACTGCTGGCTTTTTATTAAAAAGACAATTGTGCAGTAAAGAATTGAAAAAGTGCATTTGGTCATTTCTGTGAGAGATTCAGGTCTCGGCTAAAACAAAAATAGTGTCCAGAATATCGTTTCGCATAAAATACACATGTCTTTGTCCAAGCGTGAAGAATGTGATATAACTGGTCATATTTGATGCGGGTCAGATTTATGTTAACTTATATGTACTTATATAGGTCTAAAGTCAATAAAGCCTAAACGTGTGACATGTTGAAAGTCAACAGTCAATATACAACTTGTCTGAAGGTTTATAAAATGGAAAACCCACCCCTCCTCCCCCATAGACGAATCCCCACCCCCCCCATCCGAACCCCCCCCAGCCATATCCCCCCATCCCCCCCCCAACACCCCTACGCACCCTCCGCGTGGACCCACCCCAACCCCCTCCCCCCCCCTCGCACCCTAGACTGAGCTTTAGGTAATTGCTAGTATTAACAATTTAGACTTAGATAACTATATACAAATGAGTTAGCAATTTCTGAAGAAATAGTAACTTTTTGTAAACGTACGAGGATATAATCGTCTGATATAGGGAAATTAAGAGATCAACTTTGGAAGGTCGAAAGTTCTGACGAATAACTAGAATTTTATCACAAATATATTTTGATAACGAGACCGTAGCTAAATAATAAGTAACCTCCAAAAAATAAAAAGTTTCTAAAAATAGAAAGTTTTCGATTAAGTCATGTAAGAGTATAAAAATAAAAAGTAATAGCGTGAACACTAAATTACTAATACTGTGTGGTTGTTAGATCTAAGAAGCGCAAGTGGATTTCTCAAGTCACATGTATGAAAAAAATATATATATAATTATATATAATATAGTATATTTGTTGATACGCATTGTACCGCATTCTCGAAACATACTTTTCGGTATAGTAGTAAATCCAATCCTAGCGACTCTAATGTATAGTCGTATCGGCATTTATTGAGTTATCGTGCTAGACTTTTCATTATTTGATCATCCTGGCTATTGAACAAGGTGAGTATCATAGCCTTGGCTATTTACATTATTTTATATTGTTTATTAACCCGCAGGGGGATAATCATGCTTTTTAAAATAGAACGCAAGGACCCGAATGTATCTTAGTAGCCTTTAGATTATTATAAGTTAGTTTAGGAAACTCAGTTTGATGAAAAAGTCAGGGGGGGGGGGGGGGGGGGGGGGGGGGGGGGGGGGGGGTGGGGGGGGGGGGAAGTTAAAACGCGGAAAATCATGAATTGTTAACTACCAGTGTAATTGGTAACGCTAATACATGGAATAAGAGCTACATAATTTGAGTTGTTTGGCCTCGCTTCCATCCGTGAATAAAACTAACTATCGTCTCGTGGCGGGTAATGTCATAAACGGATGGTTGTATAGTAGAGTAATATGCACTTAAACGAGGGTGTATAGTGGGCATTACCCAATTGTTTGGGAAACATAGACACGCAAACATATTGATATGTACTGATTCAATGTCATGATGCTTATAATAGATCCCCTATAATCGGTTCTGATCCACATCAATATGTAATGAAGATTTTAAAACGATATCTTGTGTTTCGGCAATTTACATTGATAAAACACTATGATTCACTCAACACTTTTGTGCACAGGTGTATCATGTTTTATCTCAGGTATAATAGGCTATGCTTATTTTGGATAGGATGAAGTATGCGGATATAAGGAAGCGTAGAGCTGTTAACTTTGTACGATTGGATACAATGCTTTCAAAAGTTTACAAATTGTCACTTTGTCAACTAGATGAGAATCAAGTTTTATGAAAATTTAAGTGGGAACCTATTGTAACTCTGATCTTTTATATGAAATTTTTCTTAGTAAACGTTATCTTTTAAAGTCGTTTACAGGACTCGTGTGCAGTGGATATGAAAGAGCACCTCAAAGTTGTTAGTCGCTGCGCGAATGAAAATTGGGGGTGTTACATGTTTATCAATTTATATTCGTTTATGGTTGGCTTGGTATGCACATATAAGTATCTATAGAAAAATTAATACAAATTCAAATCGGATCTAGTTTCAGCCGACCAAGCAGACTAATTAACCGGGTATAGCTCTCATATATCAATTTATAATATACGTAAAATGCATAGGATCACAAACAATGACATTCTGTTAATACAAAAGAATGTCTAAAACGTTATTTTTTTTTTAGCCTCTCGAATGTTTGATAATAACAAAATGTTAAACGTTTACATAAAAAATAAACGTTTAGCGAAATTATGTAATCATAAAAATTCCATTTCTAGATATTTGTAAGTGCAATAAGGTATACAAAACAAATCATTAAGCATGAATAGTGATCAAGAAAATATTTTTCTCTTAACCATCACATTTTTACAAAATGATGATATGTTGAAAAATGAAAAATTATAATATAATGATAAACGTGGTGGCTGATAAAATTTGGTTGTGATCTTGCCTGGCTCACAACCGAAGGTTGGCAGCCTCTAAAAGAAAGCTCATTAATATAGGAATAAAGATTGCGCAGAGCACGATAAATAGGTTTGTTATAACTCTTGCCGGCTCAACGAATCGATGTAGCAATTCCTAATGCCCTCTAAAAGGATCGAAGGGTTACCAATTGGCAGATCAATTTTTTGATATTATTAAGTGTGAATTGAGATGTAAAAATAGGATCTCTTGTTATGTTATAATTCAAATAATGGGCTTTTGAACTTTGACTATTCTATTTTATTAAGGCATAATGTGTATATGCGAGAAACCTGAAGAGTTGTTTGAGAACCTAAATGGTCGTGAGATCCGCTGATAGCTAGTCTCATGCGGGTGCCAAAAGCCCTGTGACTTAACCAAAAGGGTTGGGGATTGTCACAGACGAAAGTCGCTCACATATGATATCTCGCCTTCAAACTTCATTATTTCTTCGGGTGGGAACGTGAAACATAGAATTATTGTAAAATGGTGATACCCCGCCGCCGCATGAGTTGACAATTCAATCAAATAGCCACATTTCACACTAAATGTATATAATTGTCGGGAGTTGAAAAGTTCACAAGTTCAAATAGATAGTGTTTAGCATCTTAGCCGACTCATAATTAGCGGTGGATTTCGATTTTAGATGACTGGTTTGGGATAAGGTGAAAAGTCGGGATGATGAATTATCCTTTTTGGGCATTCTAGCGGATCGCGAAATGCATCTTGTTCTATGATCGCACATAATGAGAATTAACGAAAGTCAAATAAGTTGTTAGTTGCATTAATTGGTGTTGGAAAAGTACAAAAAAAAAGGGAAGAAGATAAAAATATTAGTGGTAGTCGATATAAATATTTAAAAATGTAAAAACTGGGGCTTGTCAAAGCTATTGATTCTTCTAATTCCCTTTCTCACAATTTGTACACTGATCTACTTTCAAGTGTTATTAGTCGAGGAAGGATCAAGATTCTTTTTTCCTTAAGTGCTTATAGCCTGCGTGAGACACGCAATAGTTTAGTATGAGGATTTTGGTATGGCGTTTAATTACACAAGTACCTTTTAGCGCTAATAAAACATGACCTTAAACGACCGAAAAACGCACAAAAAAATGGTTCCATAAATAGGACGTTGTTTTTGTGTTGTATTGTGCAAGGTACCGATATTTCACGAAAAGTACAAAAGACAAATGCCAAACAGAAAACATAAACTCGAGAGTGAAAGCTTGGAAATGAGTCGTGAAAACTGAGGCTCAATATGTGCAAAAGGATTGAGAAAACGTGGAGCTGCAAACAGGCAAATTCCCGATCGACTCGACAACATCTTGTGCGTCTAATGAGGTCAAGGACAATAAAAGTCAACCCCAGGAGATGACGGCATTAGGAAAGTGCTTCGAAAACACGCAAACCCTAAACCTAAAAAGTCAAAATGTGGACGCAAACCCCGGGCCTAACTTGATTGGGCCGGTCAGCCTACAATCACTAATTAATACACGCCACATTACCTTTTTCACCCCTTATAGAAATATAAGCGATCTGGCCCATAGACCCATTACCCAGTTATTAACAACCGCTGGCTCCATAACCACGTTAAGCAAACCCTATTTACTTCCCATACAAACGCGTAAAACCAAAAACGCGATTTAGAAATTGTTAGTCCTTTAGGGACTAACCGGTGGGGCAATAAACCCAACCTTAAGTGGTCAACTACGCTTACCTAGCAAGGGCCTATACCTGCAATATAGCATATACGGCGAAGATGAGAGGGCTAGTTGTGGGCCATCTCGCCCAAACTCTCAAACATACTGTACATCTTCTTGCTTTTCCGCGCAAAGCCCTGAACCACGCACACTTATCCCCCGCATCTCTTTCATGTTCACCTCTCCGAGACCACTCCCCCTCTTCCCCCCCATATATATATTATATTCGCTTCTGCAACTACATGGCCAATATCTCTTCACGCCTGACAAAAACCTTTGTTGTTTATCGCTTACCGCCATCCTCACAATACCACAAAGACACTATGGCAATCCTAACATACCTATGGCCAGAATTGAAGCAAGAGGGTCACAGATCAATCTAGCTTGACTAACATCTCAAAATCAATGCATTTGGGTTTGGGGGGTATGAACGTGGATTTCGCTTACGCAAACAAACACAAGAAGCACAACTCTACAACATATAAATTTTGAGAAAAAAGACCGAGAAGAAAGGTGGTTGTTAGCGACATGTAGGGGACATACAAGTTATAGATTAGATTTAATTTAAATGTTTTCTATTTTTTAGTCTTTTACTACTTGTCATTTAACTTTAAAACGCTGGAATCACTTTTATGTTTTAATTAAATTTTAGAGTTATATGGTTAATTAACAAAAATCTGACTAGTAAGAGCTGTGTGTCATGCTTTGGGCTTATTGGCCTGCTTATTTTCAGGCTATCGTTACGTTATATGTCTCTCGGATGATTGGATTGCGTTGTGTAGGTCTAAACATTTGCTCAAATTCTTCATGTCAAACTGTCTTAGTTTACTCAGTATGCATATTTTAGTTTGTTTGCTCATAAGTGCTTATTTAGAATTTATAAGTTCTTGTTTATCTTTTTTATCTATCTTATAACTATTTTCTATCAATTCGATGCTTTAACATCAGCTAGTGAGTTCAAAAATTGTCAAAATTCCCTTTTTAGGGTTTTGGGGATCAGAGGCGTGATAAGATCGGATCAAAAGGTTAGAACGCACTTGGGTCATTAACCAATTTTAACACCCTATTTAAAGAATGATGTTTTATTAAGATTTTTAAATAATTGTCTCAGAAGTAAAAACTACATATATGATAAGTCATTTCCTAATAGTGGTATTAAATCTAAGTATATTGAAAGCTTATCTAATTGCTTGATTCTAATTTTGGCTTTAAAGGCCTGTGTTAGTGTCTTTGTCTTAGCTATCATTTAGAGGTATAAATGCATTTATTGTTAAAAATTTAGAAAAATAAATTTAAAAAAAAAAAAACAAAAATTTTATGATGAAAAGAGTAGCGTTCATGTGCTATTGGTTGTTTTTGTTTTTGTCCGCAAACTGTTAAGCAGTTTTTAAGTTTTCAAAAGCCCTTTTTTAATTGGCACATTTAGTATGATATAAATTGTTTTTAAGTCTTGAAACTTTGGAGCATTCGACACTCATTTGAGGCTGTTTCTATAAATCTGATTTATCCTGAATTTCAGTTTTCAAGCTATTTTATAGTTTATTACTAAGTCTGCCTTTTGGGCCAAATTGTCTTTTATAAGAAACTAAAAAAGTTTTAAATCTGATGTTAACGCATGAGCTTTTCATTAGGACTTTTTCTTAGCTATAATTTTCAAACTCTAATGTTTATTACTGTTTTAGATATGCCCTTAAAGTCTATGACTTAAGTTCATATAAGCCTTTGCCATATATGTTTGCTAGATTTTGGAGCTTAAATTTTAAGGCTCCACAAAGGTGCCCATCATAGGGGGCGCTGTTTATATGCAGTTTGCCCATAGTGGCGATTGATTAAGTTAACTTTTTGGGCTTATTTTTATTTGCTATATTTTGCTTGAGTAATAGGCTTATTAGGTTTAGTTGGCCCTTTTGTTTTGCTTAATTTCGCTCTTTTCTCTTGCTTATTGTTGCCGTGGTTAAAAGCATAGTAGTTAGCTTGATGTATGCCCCTACTATTTGCTTTTTCAGCTTATCTGCCTTAATTTTTGTGCTTATTTGTGTTCATTTTGCTTATTATGGGTTTAAGGAACCTTTTTTAATGCTTTTTGTGTTTTGTTAGATTGTTAATAATTTAGGAATTTTTTTGCTTTTATTTTTTTTGGATTTTTTGGTTTTTTGCTAGGTTCAATTTTCTCAATTGCTGTATTTTCATGAAAAACCAGACAAGTTTTGACTTATATAGGACTTAATGAAAAAAATAGAGTTGAATCTGCCTTTTCTTTTTGCTTATTCTGTGCTTAATTTTAAGTTTCACTAAAATTTTTTAATTTTGTCTTGTTAGCTTAATTACAAGTGTAAAAAAAAGATTATGAAAAGGGAAGAGAGGCCAGGCTCTGAACCCTGGAACCGACCCCAGGGGGGGGGGGGGGGGGTGGGGGATTTTTTTTTTTATTTTTAATGGGGATAACCGTCGCGCCCCTAACACACACTCCATATCCAATTGTGCTACAATAGCTCGTCTGCTATTGTTTGCACACATTATAACTTTATACCTTTTTTGGCCAATAAGCCTATTACTTCTTTTTGCTTTTTCCTCGGCTTATTTCAAATAAGGGCTTGTGCGAACCATTTTGTATTTTTCATAGATTCCTAACCACTTTAGCTACTTTTTGTATTTTTTTTAGATTTTTATAAAATCGTTTAGTATTTTTTATAATTTATTTAGATTAAAATCTTAATTAATTCATAATAAATTATAATTAAAGTCAAAAAATATAAACTCTTTTTTTTGAAATTTTCTATTAGGCGGTTTTAGGTCACTAGGAAAAAATTAAATCGCGTTTTCGTAGGAGTTAATCTGTTTAGAAATTCATTTTAAAGAAGCGAGATCAATATCCCGTTCTCGTTTTTTGCGCAAGTTTTTAGCCTTAAACACTCCGTGGGGTTGTCGTTGGCGGTATTCTTACTTTTTAGTCATTTAGAGATTTATTGAAAAGTTAAAAATTCACATTAGTTTAAAATTGTGAGAAATTTTTAGTATTTTCAGTCGCGTTTTAAAATTCGCGGAGTTCCCCTGTTTTCGTTTTTAGTTTAAAGTCTTTCTTGTTAAGTTTGTAGGTTTTATTTATTCGTTTTTCATTTATTAAGTAAATTAGATTCCAATGACATCTTAGAGCATTCAAGCATGTACACAAACCTCGACTCGATGTTCAAATTTCACGCCTCAGTCGCAAGAACTGACCCAGGTCCGTGTTATTTTTTTTTTAAACTTGTGATACACAAAGAAGTGAGAAGACCGCAGGACGAAAAGTATACTTCCGGTTTACTATACTACTTATTCATTGAAATTATCCTATTTTGTTTATTATATACGTTCATATATTGAAATTATATTTAATATATATAGTAAATAGGATTCAATCAAAAAGCTATTTAAAGAACACCTTAAGATCAACAAGACCCAAAACCAAGTAACTCTTTTTGTTTTATATCACTATATGAACCTAAGAATGTGATGAGAGCCTTAACGGATATATTGGATAGATTGCCAGGCAAAAAGAACTAAGCAATTCATTGGGCTAACGATGTTTGCGGAGTTATGTTCCACAACCTCAGATATATACAATCATAAACTAAGTGGTATTTAGAAATAAGATTATACGAAGAACGAGGTATTAGTTTCGTCGAAATAGTATATTTAGTTTAGTTGCTCAAGGCATAATAATCAACAAAAAGGTCATTGATTATAGATGATACTTATGCTCCCAGGTTGCTAGACTTGAGTCAATAGGATACATTAGCCTTATGCTGTGCTTTATATTTTAAGCTATTTCCAAATGATGATAATGATAAGTGCATTTCCTTGAACGGTTTTATCCATGAGAGTGGTATACGTGCTTATGCAACCTCCAGGCATTCACTTGACATTGCAAAACCAAAAAACTGGATCATGTTTATAAACTTAAGAAAGCTTTATACGGTCTTAAACAAGCACCCAAAGCTTGGTATGATAGATTAAAAGATTTTCTTATTAAACATGAGTACAAAATGGGAATGGTAGATAACACACTTTTTACCAAGAAGAAAAGTTCAAAACTCATCATCGTTCAAATATATGTCGACGACATTATATTCAACTCGACTTGTTAAGACATGTGTGATGAATTTGCCAAAATCATGCATGACGAGGTCGAGATGAGCATGATGGGTGAACTCAAATTCTTCCTTAGATTACAAATAAAACAAATGGAAGATGGTATCTTCTTTAATCAATCTAAATATATTAAAGAAATGCTTAAGAAATTTAGCTTAGAAGATTCTAAACCAATGAAAACCCCCATGTCCTCTGATTCTAAACTTACGAAAGATAAAGAGTATGAGTCGGTAGATAGTACCAAGTATCGAGGCATGATAGGTAGTTTATTATACCTAACGACAAGTAAGCCCGATATCATGTTTAGTGTCTGCCTTTGTGCCCATTTCCAAGAGGCTCCTAAAACCTCTCACCTTGAAGCGGTTAAGCGTATCTTCTGATACATTAAAGGAACTACGCACTTAGGATTATGGTATCCTAAGGGGACCGGCATAGAAACCGTAGTATATGCCGACTCTGATCATGCGGGAGATTATGTGGACCGAAAGAGCACTAGCGGTATTTGTACGTTTGTGGGATGTTGTTTGACATCTTGGTTCTCGAAGAAATAAAACAGCTCGTGTTTTATCCAATACCGTAGCTGAATACTACGCATTCGAAAAGCATGGTCAACAAGCACTATTGATGAAAACAAGCTCTTATCGACTACGACGTTCGACTCGATGACGTCCCGATCGTGTACGACAATAAAGGCCCGATTGACCTTAGCAAAAACCCGGTGCAACACTCTCGAACCAAACACAATGAAATTCGTCACCACTTTCTTCATGATAATGTCCAGAAAGGACATATCTCTATCGGAAAAAGTTGTCGACTTCTTGAAATAATCACGACATTATTACTAAACCTCTAAATGTGGAATCGTTTAAACTATCTAGTCTTGGTATAGGAATGATGGAACACATTCCATTAATCGTCTTTTCTTCCTTTTGTCTCGATTCTAGTCCGTGTTTCACTTTGTGTCGTGACAACTTAAATACTTCGTCCGAAGTACTTTGAGCATTTTAATTCTCGAAATACAAATTAAAACGTCGCTCCTCTTTGTTAAAAATTTTGTCTAAAATTCAGCCCAAAATCCCTCCGTATGAGGTCGGCCCCCATTTCTCGGCGACCCCTTTGATTAAATCCGGGCGGCCCTCATATCGATATAGTGACTGCCCCAGTTGAGGACCATCTGTTTGTAACCTTCTTAAACTTTGTTAAAACATAAAACCAAACATCCCTTTCCTTCTTGTTACAGCGACGAAAATGACCAAAACACTTCAAAAACTCAAAATTGACCAAATTACCTCAAATTAAAGATAAAATCAACACCTACATTCATTCCTACATCTTTTAACATCTTTAATAGTAGTCATTTCACCATTTTTCTTTCAATTTGTATCTAGGGTCCATGATGAACACAAAAATTAAAATTGGGGATTTTTCATATTTATTGCAATTGTGTACAATTAGGACTAAAATAACACAATGTATAGCTAATATGCTTCCCGTAGACATAGGATTTGCAAGATTGAAGTGTGTTTTGTCAAAATTGTTTTCGCATAAAACCCCAATTTTATTTCATAATCACTCACGTTATGATCATAATAAAATTGTTGTTATGCATTGTTAATACACTCTAAAAACGTTTTTGCATACATGCATAATGATCTCATGAACAAAACTCGAGATACATAATTCATATGTATTTTTCGACATGTTCGGATGAGCAAAATCAAATTAAGGAGCATTTGAGTTAACTCTTAGGTTTTTATTTCTAGGTCGAGTTAACCGGTACTCTATATTTGTTACATATAGGCACACACTAGGCACAAGTTAAAAATAACAATACAAGTATAAGATAATAAAATATGATTTTAATTGTTTTTATTTTAGGTGACAATGCCTCGCAAAACTGCTGATGACCACAAAAACACAAGAGACTACATTCCCATAATCTCACATGAATACACTTCACCCTTAAAAGAAATGCTAATAAACCTTGAAAGTCATTGCATACATGAGGGTTGGGTGGTTTATCCAAACTTTGCAAACTTATTCTATGTCGGGTCAATGTTTAGTCATATCGGGTTCGACTCTCTTCTTGAAATAAATGAAAAAATTTGTCCTCGCTTCATCCTTGAATATAGTTAATATCATTTAGATTATTCTGACGAAGGTCAAATGTTAATCCAATTTTTTATCCAAAATAATTTCTTTTCATACACTCTTGAAGAATTCGGTCAAATTCTTGGTATACCTTACAAAGGCGCGTGTATTTTTACCGACGAGTGGTCACTTGACGACTTGCGATATAGTGTCCCTACGGATGGTCCATATCAAACTAACCCTCCTTGTCCTGATGACATCAAAAACTATATTCAAGAGGAACGGGAGGGTCCGGTCACTCGTATTCGTCATAGAGCTGAAATTCCTGTCAAGGAAAATGAAATTCTAACTTGTGAAATTGTGTCAACCATGAAACCTTGGGTCAAAATTATTCAAGAAAATGTCATTTGTCTGGGGGGTAACCAGGACCACGTTCCCGCGTGTCTTTGTTATATGCTCAATTGTGTTGCAAAGTCTGAAAAATTCAATCTTGCATTTTTCATTGCAAAACGAATGGAGTTTGTCACTAAACAAGCTAGGTTGATACTACCGTATGGTATGTTATTGACTTGCTTGTTTAAGTATGTCATGAGTGAAAGTCCTAAGTTGTTTAAAGAGTCTTATGTCTTGTACGATCGTGGCATGTATCCTCTTACCACTCAACAAGAGCGAAAGACTCGAAAGGATTATGGCACAAAAAGAGGGCGTCACTCTACTTCCTTTTCCTCCGCCTTTGATCAACCATCCTCCTCTCATCTCCACGTTGATGATGATGATGATGGAAATGACGAAGGGACCTCGCGTGCAAGCACTCCTTCCCTCACTCGTTTTGTTAACTCATTAACAAATAAGGTTCTTCAAGTCTTTGAAAACCCACTAAATGTTGACACCGACATGGAACAATTCTACACCCGCTAAACTGAAATTCTAAACCGTCAAGTTCAATTGAGAGATGAGCATCGTTGTGGATTAAGGTTAATCAGGAAGGGATTCAAGAATTTGTGGAGAAATATGAAGAATAAATGAGCAATTTGGACAATTGCTATAAGACAATATACTTATATTTACTACTTCATTATGCTTGTTGGTACTTACTATTGCTATCTATGCTTAGGTACTTGAACTTATGCCATTTAGTAGTCTATTAGTACGGGCAACATAACTTGCCTTAGATGATCATTCGATTTTATCATCCTAAACCTTGCTTGCATGCACTTTGATACACTATGGTTATTTCTATGAAATTATGCATAACAATTTCTTAGTCAATTTGCCTATATTTGCTTCTCTAATGGAATTTAGGATAGCTAGCTTTGTGAATTCAATTATTAGGAAGTATTAGATGATTCTTGGTGAAATAAGATTGATTGCAAAAGGGAAAATCTGGGAAACTTTTTCTGTACAGGATTTATAAAAATCAGGACAAACTAGAAAATTTTCGTTTCTCCAGAAAATGGCCCCCAAATATATCTGGGACCGCCACCATATATACGTGACCGCCAACAGGAGTCACGGAATTTTTACTGTGCTTACTTGATTTTTTGTGCAGTTGACCATCCTCTTCTCTAGACCCAGCTACATTTCTTGCATTTTGCTAAATCATTTTTGGAATCTCCTTTCCTAAACCTCATGCTTTACCTCTTTAATCCACTCCTTCTAAAAAAACTACCCATCCTTACCACTCTTCTTATCATTTTCATCTCTTTCATATCTTACTTCCATGACTTCCACTCAAGCCTCCTCCTCTAACCCTTCCAAGAAAATCAAACTAACCATCATCCCACCTAGATAACTCTTTTTCAACATTTTTAGTGATGAAGATGTCACTGGTATATGTTAATTTACGCATACCTTTTACCTAATTAATTAAGCTAAAAAGACAAAAAATGACCAAAATTAGATAAAAATGCATTGTATTTGAATGTTTTGTGATTTGTGTCTTGTAGGTACGGATATTAATTAAAAAGGACAAAACCGAAGCAAAAACGGACAAAGCCGAGCACGGGAATGGAAAGAGCACAGAAAACTAAAGCCAAAAGCGAATTTATCTTGAGTCTTAACCAAACCCAATACCATTAAACCTTTAACCTAAAAGAATCCCTAAAACACTTACACCGTTAGTCCCTGGATGCTTACACCGTTTGTCCTTATAGTATTTCATCGTTAGTCCTAATCCTAACAATCCCCTTATAAACCCTTAACCCTCGTTAATCTTTTAATCTGGCCCAACCCAAAACCATAAGCCCAATCAATCTTTGTATAAATCTCAGGTCAACGCCCCAAATGATATAGTTAAAATCACTGTAGCCCCTTCTCCTTTCCCTCCCAAAAGTTACACAAGACAACCAATTCACGCAGGGTAAAAATCAACCAAGTATACGCTCTCCCGTCCTTCTAGAAACATTCTTCTAACACCTTTGACAACTCACTAATCCACGTTGGCAATCCCAATGCATTTGATTGGAGGATAGGACGTGTAAGGCTTTCAACGATCAATATCATTTGCTTGGAGGGCAAACAAAGATTAAAGGGTCAAGATTAGAAGTGAGGGAGCGTCTAAGAGGCTAGAAGGTTCTCTATAGCCCTATAAATAGAGACTCTCACACACAGAATTGATCATCTAGGAGTAGGGTAGCTTATTAGCTTATTAGTTTCTTAATTTAGCTTATTGTTCTTTCATTTAAATGTAATTTACTTTTCTAAGCTTGTAATCACTTTCAGTTTAGTAAAATTAATAGTTTCATTTATATTGTGCCTTAATTCTGTCTCAACTTTTAAGCAAATAAATTTAAATGTGTCCTACTAATAAGCTCAAATAAGCTTATTACTTTCTCAGCTATTTCTTATTAAGCTATTTTTGAATTAAGCTTAGCTTAATAAGCTCATTTCTCAATTTTCCTAAAAAGGGGTCTGAATAAGCCAATAGGATGATAAGTCAATTCTGGAAGGGATTATAGGGCGTATTCTAGGCTTATTTAATAAGCCAGCTTGTAGATTAGCTCATTTGAGCATTTAAATCCTTGTTTAGAGCAAAGGATTAAGGTACACTTTTCCTTTTCATTTCTTAGCTTATTTTCTCCATTTGCTTATTAAATTGCTTATTGCTTGCTTATTTCTGCTTGATATGTTCTTTTATAGCTTTATATGATCATCTTATAGCTTATATGTCGTTAGGATTAGTTTTCATATTTTCTGTCCATTTTTTTAGTTAAAACTGCTTAATTACTTATCTCTTAAATAAGTGCTTATTTCTATTAAATGTTTTCTTATTTGTCTTTTATATACTTAATGCTTTACCTGTTTTCCAAAATCTAGGGCTTATTTCAGTTTATTCAAGCTTAATATGGAATTTTAGATTTTAAGGGAGTGTTTGGGATAATATTTCAAATAGGTTTAAAATGGTTCATAACTGTTTTAGGTTTCTAAGTCAATTTCCTTAAGCTCTAAATCAGTCTTAATTCTAGTTGTTATCAACTTTGATTAAGTAGTTTTCATTTTTCAAGCTTGTTTTATCATTTTCTAAGTATGCTAGTTCTAAAATTCAGTCAAGCTGCTTATTTGATAGATTCTCTAAAAAGGTCCTCAAGTGGTGGTTTTTATGCTTAATTCAGTTGCATTTGCATTTTTACAAATCTGTCTTGGGACATTTGTAATTAGGAAATGCATTTTACTCATCTTAGGTTAAAACGGTCAAGTTCATGTTTGTTTTTAAATGTCACATTATGCAGATCAGAATGTGGCTTAAGTCTAGCTTATCTTTGATAACATTTTGTTTTTTTAGCTTAAAATTGAATGTTTTACATTTATTTTAAGTTTTTAGAATCCTTTTTTAGTCTTAAATATAAGCCTGCAAGTATATCCTTTGAGAACTTATGTACCTTAAGTCATGTTGACTTATTTCCTTTGGTTAATTATTTAAGACTTCCGCTGTTTATGCTTGTGTTATGATTATGAATGCTTTTGATGTCACACCATATTTGTAATACTTCTACCCTTTTGGGTCGGGGCGTTACATCTAGTGCTTATCTCCTTAATAATAAGCTGATAAAAGTCATAGCATAGATAAGGTAGTGTTTGGATTAGTGTTTATAGCTGCTGGATTATGCTTATTTTGTGCTTCTTGAAACCTGTCTTTGCTTATTTACTATCTGCAACTGCTTATTTGGATAGATCTCAATCTGTCTCATTTGCTTATTAAAATTACTTATCAAACTAATAGAAATAAGCTAGGATAAAAAAAATTGGTTACGCTTACTTTGAATATGTTTGCTGAATTAAGCCCAATTTCTAGTGCTTATTTGATTTTCTGCTTAAGTTGTTTTTCAAAAGTTACTCATTACTAAGTGCTTAATAGTTTTGCTTAAAAGAAAATTTAAAAAAAAATTGTTTTTCAAAAAAGAAAGGTCACGGGGGTCGAACCCGTGACCTCTCCCTTTACATAAGCCTCACAACACACACACTAAACCATCTGCGCCCTTGGGTCTTTTCTGAAAGACTCTTGGGTGCATTTGGTTTTGAGGCATTTTTTTTCTAGTTTGCCTTTCAGCTTATAACAGCTTATTTAGAGCTTATCTGTGTTAGCTTATTTCCAGTTTATATTTTTCTTAGCTTCTAAACTGTCCAAAGTAGTTTCTATAAAATTTTCAGATTTTTATAATTTAGTTTACTATTTTTTATACATTTTCTAAATTAAAATAGTTTTTAATTCATAATAAATAAAATAAAAACCAAAAAAATATAATTCTTTTTCTAAAAATTATTTTTAGTCATTTAGGATTTATTAAAATTAAATTTGCGTTCGTAGGGTTTAAATTTGATATATTTCGGTAATTAGTCGCGTTTTTAAATTCCCGTTAACGTTTTTCATGCTTATGCTTTAAATGCTTTTATTGTTTACTTGTCTTTACATGTTTTATGCGTTTTCATTAGTATTATTAGAAATCAAAAATCAAAATCTCTTAAACCATTCAAATCACGCGATCACGAATTTAACCGCGATTTTCAATTCGCACCTCGTCGGGATACGACTCGGGAAGGTTTTGAATTTTACTTTGGACAAAAGTAATCTTCTAGAATCCTCACGGAATACTTATCACTATACTATTATTGACTAATCCTTATACTATATTTTACGTATACGTATTCGGGTGAATCAATTTTTGGCGCCGCTGCCGGGGAGGTGTGTTACGATTATCGTGTTTCGTTCGAAGATTAGTGTATGAAGACCCTTCCTCGTGAAGTTATCGCTTTCAATTGTGAATATTTTCTTCTTATTATAAAAATATAAAAATACAAAAATATTTTACACTTCTATTCTTATTTTCTTTTATTTTAATATTGAAAAATAACCGTTTGTTAATTGTCGTTTCGGCTCATCTTTAGTTAACAAACTAAAAGAGAGGTATAAGGAGGGTTGATCCAACCCGAAAGGAGAAGGTTTTTAAAACGCTTCGCGCTTACCCGCTCCTCCGCTTCTTTGTGCGTTTTCTAAAGAGCTACCGTGCACTTTTGACTTTCGGTTATCAAAAATATTTTTCTTTCTTATTTTTATTATGTATTATTTTTAAAATCTATAAATATTCTTCTTTACCATCTTATCCGTTTAATTCTTATTTTCTCAACCCTCTAATTTCGTTTAATTCTTATGTCGTCATTCAACCAACTTAATTGTTTTGGGTGTGGAGAGCCGATTGATGATTTACGTTGTCGATGGTGTACTTGTGAGAGGTGTGGATATGATCTTAGAGATGGATTTTGTTTGTTTTGCAATTCAAGAGACGGAAATTCATTCGCTTATGATCCAAATCCGAATTCTTTCGATGATTCTCAGAATCTTTCCGACTACCCTCCACAACCCCAGTACCAGACGTATTCTTGTGAGTTATGTGGGAACGATGCTCATTTTGGTTACGATTGTCCACCTCAAGTTCCGTTTGTCTACAACCCGGACCCGTGTTTCAATCAAAACTTTGATAATAATTTTCCACAAACTTCACCAAGTTTTCCACAACAATACCTTTGTTGTGAGAACTGCGGGGGTCCTCATGAGACTTTCCAGTGTCAACCGATGAACCAAAATTTCTATAATTCTTCCGGTTTTGACCAATTTCAACCCCCGCAGTATCCCGTCATTCATCATCCTCCTCAAGAAACGAGTAAGGAAATTTTGCAAGCCAAAGAAGACCTAATGAAATCTATACAAACCTTTTTAAAGAAGTTTAATCGTATATCTTTTAGAGAAACGCCAAAGGTTTTATCGCTAGCTTGGGAGAAATTTTTTGAAATTCAGCATGCTCAGCCAGAGGATATACAAGAATTGCTTCATAAACTTCTTAAAGATTTGCAAATTATAAGGGAGGAGCTGGCAGAATATATTAATTCTCCGAGTTAGAATCGTCCTGCCTTCTACGACGATGATGATGAGAACACTATTCAATATAGGGAATATTTAGAGAATTCGTCTTATGCAATCACACCTGATTTACCAACCGAGGAACCCGATAACTCTCTAAGTATGGGGGACGAGCATCTTAGCACTATTTCAGAAACAGAATCGGACGAAGTAATAAAGTCTGGTGTTGAAGACCTTGTCCTAATCCCAAGTGAGTCCGAGGGTATTTTTGACAATATGTGTGATAAAAATCACTTTGATGCCGAGTCTGATCTTATGGAATCTTTGCTTAATCAAGATACTTCAATTGTTTATTCTCCTAAGATTGACTCTCTTCTCGAGGAGTTCGCCGGTGAACTCGCTCCTATCAATCCTATTCCGCCGAGAATTCATGAAGCTGATTTTGATCCAGAAGAAGATATTCGTCTCGATGACCAATTGTTTTATGATGATACTTCGAGTGATGACGATTATTTTGAGGACATCGATTACGTTGAGGCATCACCTCCCGATTCTGAGCTCGTCAGCTTAGAGGAGGTGAAGGACGATATACTTTGTGAGAAATTATTGAATATCAATCTTCTTATTGCTAAAATCGAATCTTTGAATGACAACCCCACTCCTGATCGTGTGCTCAAGTCTCCTTCCCCATTTCCTATCCCCGTTGAGGATAGTGACTCTTTCTTTGAGAAGTCCGATACTTCTCTCTCTTATAATTCTTTACCCGAATTCGAGACTTTTAGCGATCATACGGAAGAGACGAGTAGTGGCAGTACCACTACTCATGCTGATAACTCTCTTCCCGAGTATGATTCGTTTCTCTTTGAGATTGAGCCCGATCAGGGTGAGTTGACTAGCGTTGTTATGGAAGATATTTTGGGAGAACCTCGTGTTCATGTGCCTAATGTGTTACCCACCCATCCCACCCTTATGCTGGATTCGGACTTCATTCTTTCTGATGATTCCCTCGGATCCGATCTTGAAGTTTCTTTTCCTTCCGGAACTAGAAACAAGATTTTTGATCCGGGGATACTCTTTAACGTCCAATCCAAGAGATTTCTATCTCAGGATACATTTTCTATCTCATTTATCCGTAATCCTCTTTTTCCAATGTTTGATACTTTGCTTCCATTTTCGTCCGAAAATGAGGACAAAGTTTTCAATCTTGGTATTCTTTCTTCTAATCTCTTATCTCATCGGGGCAAAATCACTTCTGCTTTTTCTAAGAGCCCGATGATGATTTCTAGAGGGGACATTCCTATCTTGGATGTTCCTTATCTCCATTTCTATCCCCCTTGACCAGCTCAAGTATGGGGGATCGAGTTAGGCTCGTGACTCGGTTAACAAAAACAAGCGCTTCGCGGGTGGCAACCCATGCTTATCCTTAGTAGTAGTATATTCGTATAAAATTTATAAATAAGTGTGATGTGAGGAGGCTCGCCTCTTCCTTTCTTGTGTTTTGTGTTTTGTGGTTTATGTCCAGGATTGCACCGGATTTTGAAGACTCTCATGCTCGTGGTTTTGTCCATCATCCACTCGATCTTCAATCCTTAGCATGCTTATATATAGGAATCTGATATCCGAGATCTTATTGATTTAACATTTATCTATTAGCATACTTAATAAACAACTTTAGATTTGCGTAGAGAACCCTTAATATTTGGATTATACCTATAAATTAGTATGGGGGTGACAGACTCACATTGAGGACAATGTGTAGTTCTAGTATGGGGGGTTTTTCAATTCGATCTTACTTGTTTTTTCCTTGTCTTCACGTAACCCTGTTTTTCCACTAAAAGTAGCAAAAATATGCCAAATTTTTTTTCTTCAAAAATAGAATAAGTGTTTCGACACATAGTTTTGTCTTTTTAGGAATAAATTTTGACTTGATCGAGCATGTTGCGCTCTAGCTTGCCCCTTAACTTATATAAATTTAAGCTTTTGCTAGTCTTTTATATAAGAAGCTTTAAAACGCGAATTCTAGCTTGAAAAAGCCAAGAGTTTTTGCAAGTTTCCATGATAGACTTTAAATATGCAAAGCTTGTTTTATTAGACTACGCATTCACGGATCTTGTTATTAAAGATTTTTAATTTGCGAAGAACGAGAAATGATAGAGTTTTATATAAGTTAGATGCTAAACATAGAGTAGTTGGAACTCTTTAAGGCTCATAAAGGTTAATTGTGGCTTTTTGCTCCCATCAACTTAATAAACGTTATATAATTGTTGAATAAATAAAGTTACTTTAGGTTTTTGCGATTCTTAGTTTAAATCACTTCGTAGAGATTCCTTCTGGTGAAAGTAAGGTACACATCGAGGTTTTGTCAGTGTTGTGGGGAAATAGACTCCTGAACCATGGTCGGCTCGCATACCGATGTGGCAGTTGTTAAAAGACCACAGGACTTGAAATTTGGCTAATAATAATAAGTTATGTAATAAACCGAAGCCGAAATAAGACCACTACCTCTTGCCGGCTCACAACCGATGTGGTAGTCGTTTAAAGGGTGGAGGTATTAATAAAAATAATAAAACTGTGGGCTGATAAAAGTTTACTGCATCCGATGTTGCAGTCTTCTAAATAAGGCACATAGTAATAATCCGAGACTGATAAAAGTTTGCTGCATCTTGCCGGCTCACAACCGATGTTGCAGCCTTCTAAAAGGTCGAGGAAATTACCGAGGTCGAAATATGTTTGCTGCATCTTGCCGGCTCACAACCGATGTTGCAGCCTTCTAAAGGACTGAGGTTTAATAATGTTGCAATAATAACAATAATAAAGCCAAATTTCGACTCTGGGGTTATCTAAATAAAGCCTCCGTCTCTGGACTCGTAGTTGAGTTGTTTCGGATGAAATAAAAAGGATAACCCCTAAATCATGCGAAATTAGAACCTTAATGTGGACCTTATTCTCACCATATCGTCTCTTTAGGAAAGAAATTATAAACTAAATTGTGGTCTAAACCGGTTATTATATCATTAATATGAATAAGACATTAATTTATTTGTCACCAATAATAATAATAAAATCTTTAGAGGATTTAGGAAATAAGGGAGCGAAAAGTTAAGTTTATACTTACACAATTTGCATATATGAGTAGTATTATCATCTTAACTTGTATTTAACAATGATATTGTTATAAAGCAAGGTTTTAGGCAGGATAAGATTTAATTCAAGGTCCTATGAAAATTTTTTTCCTTTAGTGTTTCTGTTTCGATAATTTATGTATGTAATGAAATAGTATAATAAAAAAAACATAAAAAAGGGTAAAAAGGGGTGCTTTTCAAAACTAGTAATTTCTTAATCCCCTTAGATGAACACTTAGCTACTTTTCGAGGTAATTAGTCTAAGGGGGTTGAAATTTTTGGTTTTCTAAGTTTGTATTTATGACATTGCGTGAGGACACGACAATAGCTTAGTATGGGGGATTTTGGTATGTGCTTATTTACACATACCTTTTACCTAATAAAACGAGCTAAAAAGACCAATAATGACCAATAAATACAGAAAAATGCATTGTATTCGTTTGTATTGTGAATTGTGTCTTGCAGGTAACGGATATTGCATAAAAGGACAAAAACGAAGCAAAACGGACAAAACCGAGCACGGGAATGGAAAGAGTACAAGAAATCAAAGCCGAAGGCGAATTTATCTTAAAACCAATCCTGTTAATCCTTTAACCTAAAAAACTATTGCATCGTTAGTCCTAAACAGCTTGCACAGTTAATCCTTTGGGACTTACACCGTTAGTCCCTATAAATTTCACCATTAGTCCTAAAACTAACAAACACTCTTATAAACCCTTAACCTCGTTAACCCCCTTTCCCATAAAACCCTTTTAACCGGCCCAACATAAAACAAAGCCCAATCCTTATTTTACCCATAACCCAGGTCAAACGGGTCAACGCCCCAATCTTATAAACGTTTACTGTTTATCCTCCCCATCCCTTTCCCTCTTTCATTTTTACAAACACAGGGTAAAACCAAATCATTCACCCCACACCTCACCCTTTTGCTTCTAGAAGAATAAGCCTGACACGTCTGACACAAGGAAGCCACGCTGGCGATCTTGAGCACACTGATTGGTCGAGAAACGTGGCACTAGATCCAAGGGCTCAAAAGATTGCGTGGGATTTAATCATGAATCAAAGGGCAGGATTGAAGAGAGGGGAGCGTCTCATGGACCTAGAACATTCCTTCAACAGCTATAAATAGGAGAGGGATCACACAGGGCAAAACAAGTAGTTTAGGAGTATCTAGGAGTAGCTTTAGAATAGCTTATTGTATTGCTTATTTCCTTTTTGCTTATTGTATTTCCTTTTTAAATGCATTGTACTCTTTTTAATATTAATAAAATTTTAGCTTTTTAAATAAGTGTTCTTTAATTCCTGTTTTACTTTTTAATTCCAAATAAGCATATTGATAAGCTGTCCAATTAAGCTGCAATAAGCTCATACTCACTTCAAAAGCTTCTATAAGCTCAAATAAGCTTTTACAAAGCTTATTTGAGCTCATTGGTTGATTTGACAATTTTGAAATCAGAAATAAGCTTGGAAGATAAGCTAGCCATGGATGAGCTTATGGGGTTTTTAGATTGCTTATTTATAAGCTGGGTAGGTTAGAGCTTAATAGGGTTATATTACCCCTGTTTTGAGCAAGGGGTTGAGGTACACTCCATTTTTCATTTCAAAACTGCTTATTATCCTTCTTGTGCTTATTAATCTGTTTTGCTTATTCTGTTTGCATATGTCTGCTTATTATGCTCACTAGTTGCTTATTACTTTAGGTTTAAAAGAAAACTTCAAAAAATCTCAAAAAAGTTAAGTTTATTTGTTATTCATTTCTGTTTTTAAAACTGTTTTCAAATCAGTCTCACCAAAGTGCTTATTTATAAGCACTTTGGTCTGTTTTTAGGTCTACTAGTTATAAAATAGCTTAAAATAATCTGTGGTATCTGGTATTGCTTATTGGTATTATATTTTAGCTTAAAACATTTTTTTTTAATTTGAAGGGGTGTTTGGTTTCTAGTTTAACATGAGTCTATTTGGATTATTTTCTAGCTTATTAGGTTTTAATATTGGTTCTTTCAGTTTTTCTAGGTCAAAATAAGTTCATTAAATAAGAAAAAGCAGTATTTTATAAGAAGGGATAAGAAAAATTGCTTATGGTAGTAGACTGATAAGCATTTAGTTTTCCATTTTACTCAATTCAATGACTGCTGATCTACTTGGCTTTTTAGCTTAATTTGTCAAACAACATAGTATTTTTAAGGTTGCTTTAGCTTATTAGGATAGATAGCTTAATTTGTTTATGGCTTATTTGCTGTTGTCTAGTGCTTATCTCCTTAATAATAAGCTGATAAAAGTCATAGCATAGATAAGGTAGTGTTTGGATTAGTGTTTGTAGCTGCTGGATTATGCTTATTCTGTGCTTCTTGAAACCTGTCTTTGCTTATTTACTATCTGCAACTGCTTATTTGGATAGATCTCAATCTGTCTCATTTGCTTATTAAAATTACTTATCAAACTAATAGAAATAAGCTAGGATAAAAAAAATTGGTTAAGCTTACTTTGAATCTGTTTGCTGAATTAAGCCCAATTTCTAGTGCTTATTTGATTTTCTGCTTAAGTTGTTTTTCAAAAGTTACTCATTACTAAGTGCTTAATAGTTTTGCTTAAAAGAAAATTAAAAAAAATGTTTTTCAAAAAGGAAAGGTCACGGGGGTAGAACCCGTGACCTCTCCCTTTACATAAACCTCACAACACACACACTAAACCATCTGCGCCCTTGGGTCTTTTCTGAAAGACTCTTGGATGCATTTGGTTTTGAGGCATTTTTTTAGTTTGCCTTTCAGCTTATAACAACTTATTTAGAGCTTATTTGTGTTAGCTTATTTCCAGTTTATATTTTTCTTAGCTTCTAAACTGTCCAAAGTAGTTTCTATAAATTTTTTAGATATTTAAAATTTAGTTTACTATTTTTTATACATTTTTTAATTAAAATAGTTTTTAATTCATAATAAATAAAACAAAAACAAAAAAATATAATTCTTTTTCTGAAAATTATTTTTAGTAATTTAGGATTTATTAAAATTAAATTTGCGTTCGTAGGGTTTAAATTTGATATATTTCGTTAATTAGTCGCGTTTTTAAATTCCCGTTAACGTTTTTCATGCTTATGCTTTAAATGCTTTTATTGTTTACTTGTCTTTACATGTTTTATGCGTTTTCATTAGTATTATTAGAAATCAAAAATCAAAATCTCTTAAACCATTCAAATCACGCGATCACGAATTTAACCGCGATTTTCAATTCGCACCTCGTCGGGATACGACTCGGGAAGGTTTTGAATTTTACTTTGGAAAAAAGTAATCTTCTAGAATCCTCACGAAATACTTATCACTATACTATTATTGACTAATCCTTATATTATATTTTACGTATACGTATTCGGGTGAATCATTAACTAAGCAAATTTGTTGCATATTTAAAACTATATTATGTGAGAATTCCACTTCATTGATATACATGTTTGATTATGTTGGGTAAACAAATGTGTATGATTCACAAAACCCATTTGTATACGATTTGGTTTCGTGGTATGCTTCACCAAATCCTATTTATGCATAAGACTAATGACGAACCCTTTCGGCCTATGAACATCATCAACCCCAAGCCAATCAAGTATGTTTGCTAGATAAATAATGTTCCTAAGTGATTCAAACAAGTCCTTTCCACCTATACATGAATTTAAGACCTTTTGCTCATCTTTTTGATTATGTGAAAATGGTATGTGTCAATTACCAAAACCCCTTTTTAGTTTGTCATGACTAATAGAGAATAGTCTACGCCATGGAATCCCTTTTGACCTATGATTCTATGGGTATACTACCACAAATCATAGAAAAAAACTCAAGACATAAATAAATCACATAATCACATAAATCATCATTCATACACAATCAAACATTATACCAAATCCATTTCGTTACACACATAAGTATTATGATACTACTCCATGTGTAAATTCATTTCAACAATACAACCTTCAAGTGGTAAATAAAAACACATTTCAGAAATACTTATGAAGCTAAATACCTATAAAAGATTCCTAGAAATTTGGTGATATAGCTCGCCAAGGGCCTCCAATCGCCATGTACAATCAACGTAACGCCAAACAGTGGTACTTCTCCTTCCAAATTCGTCCTCTCTCACTCCTGGGTTTCCAGAGATAAATATGCAGCTTTTGGGGTAAATAGTGGTGGTGAAATCTTAACTTTTTCAATGGTGAAGTGTTTTTTTAGGTTAAGATCCACCCTATTTTATATTACTCTCCAAACCGACTTAAGAAGTAAATGGAAGTCCCCTCAGTTGATATTATGAGTATATGATCGGTTTCCAGGCATTATGGTTTGTTAATACTCTTATAATTGTATTTTTGTAGCTGACATCGTCCCTCGCACCGGGCGTCAGAAACCTTATGCCGGTGGCACAATCACGTTGAGCTCCCATCTGGGCGGCAATTCTTCTTGCCGGGCAATAATCATGTTGATCTCCCAGTCGGGCGGCAATCCTTCTTGCCAGGTGGTAGAGACCTCGTCGCGCAATGCGACCTTCTCTTTTCCTCATCTCTCGTCTTCTGATTAACTCTTTCTCCCTCGGGTCAATCTTAAAAATTGACGATTCAACGTGTTTTCAAATCTAAAGAATTCTTATTTTATCGCGGGAAAAGATTAAAGAATGATTAAAAACCATTCAAACCCAAAACCATTCACGCTTCCTAAATATTTGAAAGATATCAGGGATTTATAGAGTATATAAACCTCAAACCCTTAGTGATATGCCTTGCAAATAAATAGTACTTTTGCAAATTTTGTCGTTGATAAAATTCAATCTTTGATTTAAAACACATTATAAACTTATTAAATTGCAAGTCTCGTCGTGGGAAGTTAAGGTATGAGCCCTAACATTATAGATAACCATACCCGAATGACTCATAAGACTTTACAATTTATAGTCTATAATAATTCTTATTTCATAGTTATTAGTCATGTTTATATTTTCTTTTTCGAAAAACCCTTTTGTTTTTACACAAGTCAAATTCTAAAAACAAATAAATATAAACTACTAACACACATAACATTTATTCAAAAAACCACATAACAATTAACTCATGCAAATATTAACGATGATCCTAATTATCAAATAATTAAACTATGTACATATTCATATAAGGCTTCTTCTTTCAATGAATCGGGTCACATCCATCGATATAATCAATTGCGTAAGCCATATATAAATATACACCACATAACACATAAAAGCTGATAGAAATATTAGTCGACTTCAGGCCCTAACAGGACATAACTAGGGTCTTTACCAGCTTTTGCAGTCAACTACACAGTTGTAGCTTACTGAGACATGGATCTACCATAAAAGTTTCAAAATTTTTTCAACGTATGATGAATATTTTACGAATATTTAGTAGTAGTGTGTCAAACAATTCGAAAAACAAAAAAAAACTTCAACTTTTATGTATTTATCACCGAATTTGCATGTCAAACGATTAAAGATCAACCAAGATTTATATCATATATCAATCCATGATAAACTTGCATGTGTTTATTACGGATAACAAATTAACTATTAATTAAAACCCGATCAATTAACAAACTAAACTATCGAGTTTAACACATAAAATTTCATACAACCTAGGGTTTTGTCTAATTAATTTTATCTACTATAAAGATCCAATATTTTATAAGTATAAAACGCCTAAAGGGCTTAAAAAGTTTACCAAGAACCCTAATTTGTCAAATTTTACTTCTTTGTAATTACAATTCTATACGATAGCTCGTGATACCACTGTTGGGTTTTTTACAACTATTGACCAATTGAAATCACGAGTACGCAGCGAAAAACATATAAACACATAGAATCAGGTCATAGAATAGTTCATTTGTAAAGTATGTAAAAGCTCAAGTGTAGGGGTACGTGTTATAAACCCTATGTTATGATGTATTATGTTATTAAAAAAACAGAAAAGAAAAAGAAAGAGATTGATGTAGAGTTTGTATATCTTCGTCCAAGTCTTGGCTTAGCAATCAAACCAACGTGTATTCTTATAAATTATTAGCTAACCCTTCCACTCTAAATTCACCCAAAGTCACCACCCAAATGTATCACATCCTTTTATATTTCCATTATATGTTATCTTACACCTACACCCCATAACCCTTTAAAAGACCTCTTAGATAGTAATGTATAATGCTTGCACCTAGCGGTGGAGGTTTGATCATTTACCAAGCCTATGGTAATTTATATGCTATGACAGGTAATGAGTGTTGATTTTCCGTTTCCCCATTATGTTATAATTCATTATACAGGTAAGAGAAAGAGAGAATCCCAAACACTTATGTGAGGTGCTAGTATATGCTTTCCGTGCTTTTAATTACGAGGTCTAGAAGGTTAGGTTGTAAAATACTTTTAAAGAGTAGGTTAAGCAAATCCCAAGTGTAGGGGTATTTGATGAGGTGTCATTTTATACACTTTTTCGAGGTCATTTAACCCCCTAAATCGTGCATTTATGCCCAAAATAGGTACTTAATCGTTTCTTTTCAGGTATTTAGCATTTGGAAGGCATTTGGAGGAAATACACATAACCTGGGCTCATTTGGAGAAGAAACGGACAAGACTACGGACCTACACCAACATCTCTTAAGATTATGTTCTCAGCGGCTGGAGACGGCGTCACAAAATACACATGACTCCATCACAACTCATATCATGACGGTGTCACAAGATTTCATGACGGCGTCAGCTCGCACGACCCAGCCCAAGATCTAGAATATTCTCTTTCACGACGGCGTTACGATTAAAAAGCAACGCCGTCGCAGCGATTTTCCTATATATACAAATCCGTTTTTAGGGTTTTAAGTGTGTAACTTTTGAGTAAAAAGGGAGACAAACCCTAGTTCGTTTGGTAGCTTATTAGGACGATTTTAGGGCTTCAAAACCCTATTGTAACTCCTTCAATCATGTTTTAATCAAGTAAGATTATCTTAATCATTCAATATGTCTTGTTATTTGATTATTTATTGTTCTTGCTTTATCTTTAACATGCTTGGCTAAACTCTCTATTGTGTTCATTTATGATTGTATGAAACCTAGAATGTATATCTTAGTGGTGTTGCTTCTTGTGATGAATATGCATGTTAGGCTTTAGAAAACCAGCTTTTGTCTGTATCGCTATTGATATGTCTAGGGAAACATGATTGTGTAGAAAGGATACCATCGGGTAACAGTCTTCATACTACCTTGCCCCTTTTATGGTTGATCCACTTTTAATATATTTCAAATGCATTTAATATACTCTTGGGAGCCTTGTAATAGTCTTCATACTACCTTACTTGTGTGTTCCTTAACGGAATATTAAGTAGACGGCAGGTTCGTGTAATCTGTTCATGACTTAGGAAATACTTACATAGATCATCATAAGTTTGACAAAGCAACAACACTAGGAGAAGCAATCTATGGAGTAATACATGATTAAATGAATATAATATTTTTATTATATTGTTATCACCATTAGTGTAGTATATTATTTAGTTTAATAGCTAAAACCAAACCAACCTCTAAAACATATGATTTTACTGCTTTCTTATAAATATAAAAATATAAAAATAATCTTCTCTCAACCCCTAGAATTCTGTTAGACCGTGATCACTGGTATGTGCTTAATTACACATACCTTTTACCTTTAAAAACGAGCTAAAATAACCAAAAACGGACTTAAAATGCCAAATATATGCTTGTTTTGCTAATTGTGTTGTGCAGGAACGGATAACTAAGAAAAGGACGAAAAACAAAGCCAAAACGACAAAACCGGACTCGGAATGGAAAAGACTGTGAAAGACAAAGCCAAATCGAAGCCGAAAAGTCAATCAAGTCAAAAAGTCAACAGAAAAGTCAATTGGTCAAGGTCAAAGTCAACCCAAGTCAACCTCGACAAATCCAAAAGTCATCAAATCAAGAAATATAAGTTTAAGGGTTGAAATTGCCAAACCCCTAAACTTATATTTATAAAAGAAAAGAGGAGAAAAGAAGAGAAGGGTCATATTGCCATTTAAGCAAAGTAACAAGTGGGGGGGCAAAACTGCCAACTCCCCATACTTGTACTAACAAGGACCTTGGGTGCAACATCCTATATAACCCTTGAGGACCAACCTTGCCAAACCCCATAAACTATAACCCCCACCAAGGACCTCGTTTGCTATAACTACAATGTCTCTGAGGGACTAAACCTGGCACATTCTTAAAACCTTAACACCACAAGGACGATTGGTGAAAGAAGACAAACCACTTTGTAGGACTAAAATTGCCAACAACTCAAACTCATCCCCTGCACCCTTTTTACCCAGTTTAACCCAAAAACCCCTCTCCCATCTTTACCCTGCAACACTCGAAAAACACCAAGGATAAAACCCTCACTCTCACTCCACTAAACCCCTTATTGCCACCTTGGCAATCCCATTGAAAACACAAAAGATTCAAGGATCAAGATCATTGGAATTGGCTAATGGAGGGCTAGGATGAGTATTGGTTTTTCTCTCACAAGACTAACACAACAAAGAAGGCTAGCAGCTATAAAAGAAAGAAGACCAAGAAAATGAGGAGTAGAATAGTTTAGCCTTAGTTTTAACTTAATTTGTTCTTTAATTTACAGCTTATCTTGTCTTTTAACTTTAAAAAAAAACCTTGTAATCTCTTTTTTATTCTTAATGCAATTTAAATTTTTAGTTTTTCTTAAAATTCTATTTAAGTGCTCGTTTTACTGCTTATGGTGTGCTAGCTAATTTAAGTTCTTGAATTCCATTAAAACTTGTTTTTTTTTTGCTCATGTGATTGATTTATAACCTGGTACTACAACTTTTAAAGCTTAAATCAGTTTTTCTAAAGTTTAAAATGGTAAAGAAACTAGTTAAAGGGGTGTTTGGGATTGACTGTTCTCATGGGTTAAAATGGGTCAAAACCCATCTTAACCCTTGAACCAGCTTAGGTTAGTGATAATAGAGGTAAGAAACCACTTAGTTTAAGTTTTTGAGGTTTAAATGTAATTTTTGAGTTCTTGTCTAATTATCCTTTGAATCTGTGAGTTTTTAGCTTAATGATCAGCTTCTAGGTTTAGTTTTGTTAAATGTCATGTTTTAAGTGTTAACTAAGTATCATTTCATGTTTGAAACCTTGGCATTAGGTCTGCTATTGCTAGTTCTGTTTTAGCATAAAATCTGTCAGAATTTGTTCTAAGTTTTTGTTTTAAATCTTTATAGCACTTTTCTATTCTAAAGTTAGTATAGTTAAAGTATCTTGTAGGTCTTGGTATTTGAAAAGCTAATAGCCTGTATTGTGCTTTTGAACTGTTAGTGCGTATATTCAAAGTTAGAACTTATTTATTTGTTAGTATCCTTAGGCTTAAAATTCCATTAGTTGCTTTTAGTTAAATGCCTATTTCTCCTAGCTTTTCTTGCCTTGTTAAGTAGACTGCCTGTTTAGCCTAGCTTTTCCAGCTTATTTATAAGTTCAAAATACTAGCTTATTGCTTTCATATCCTTATTGGTGTGCTATCTTATTAGGTTTCCATTTTTAGCCTTTAGTTCTTAGTTATAAGCCTATAATCTAGTTTAAAAGTAGTTAAGTAAGCACTGTTAAATGTTTAAGCATTACACTGTCACTTTAAGCTCCTTTTTTTTAGCTTATTTTTGAGGTTTTGTCAAATAGCTTTTTGTAACATATCTTATTATAGCTTATTACAGTTTTTTGCAAAAAGAAAACTAAAAAAAATGAGTTCGAATACGCTTTAGTGACACTTTAGTGACAGAAAAAAGTGTTGCTAAATCTATGGGAGGAAGGAGAACTAGAATAGTGACACTTTAGTGACACTTTAGTGACAGAAAAAAGTGTTGCTAAATCTATGGGAGGAAGGAGAACTAGAATAGTGACACTTTAGTGACAGAAAAAAGTGTTGCTAAATCTATGGGAGGAAGGAGAACTAGAATAGTGACACTATAGTGACAGAAAAAAGTGTTACTAAAATCTTTTTTTTAGTAATTTTCTAAATTTTTTTTTATGAAATGGTTTATTATTCTTAATTGATTTTCTAGATTAAAAAGTTTATAAATGTTTTTTTTTTTTTTTAAAGTCTAAAAAAATATACTTTCAGTTTCAAAAATTATTTTTATCATTTTAGTTTTAGAAAATTTGCAATTTGTGTTTTACTTGTTTTCAATTTGTCTTTTTCGTTATTTAGACGCGTTTTTAAGTTCCCGTTATTTGTTTTTAATTTCGCAATTGCTTCCGTTTTTAGTTTAGCTTGCCTATTATCTTATGCTTCCCGTAGAATTTTAAGTCATCCATTGCTTTTTTTTATGCTTTCCCGTAGTTTTAAGTTTAAATTCCCGTACCTTTGCTTGTTTTTCCCGTAGATTTTTAAGTTATCCCGTTTCCTTTGCTTGTTTTCCCGTAGTTTTAGAAGACTAATTAAATCTTTATTATTCAAGCACAATTTCCAAACCGACTTTCGATTTTCCATTCAAGCCTCGTTGGGACATAACGACCCGGGAAATCAAACTTCCGGACACATATATATTTTATTTTTGTGAACTCTTAACCAAACTTCGAGATACACCGCTAATTACAATCATATGACGGCGAACCGAATCGACGTCATTGAATTAGCAAGTGAAGAATACTCGCAGGAAGTTCTAGGTTTTTCTGATTCAGTTGCATATGGTAATCCTTCTCCAGATTACGATCCAATTGTTTCAAGTTCTTCGCCAACACTAACTCCCTTCGGGGATAGTGATTTTCTCCTTCTCGAAGAAGCAAATGCTTTTATAGCTATCAATGACGATCCAGAGGGTGACATTCTTATTCTAGAAGCACTTCTCAATAGTGAACTGTTAACTCCTCTTCCAAAATACCAAAATAAAATATTCTCAACTGAGGTATTGAGGAGGGGCGGAATAATAACTTCCGTTGGAACTTGGTTGGTTCCCAACCGAACAAAAGATTTAAAAACTTAACCTTTTGTGTCTCCATACGGACGTACGGCTCACTTGAAAAGTTAAACCAACAAGAAGTGGGGATATAGGAGGGTTGTATAGCCTATTGAACTGACGACCCGACAGGAGATATACAAGCTACGCGCCTATTCCTACTCCTCGCTCACCTGTGCGTTTATCTTTTTGTCGGGAGTTACCGTGAAGTAAATAGATTAATTTGGTTTAAGTTGTCTTTAGCATTTTGTCCGATTAAAGATAAATGTGAATTACTGAAAACCCAAAAAAAAATCTTCTTTTACTTCGAGCATCATTTAATTTCATTCATACTGCATCTCATGTTTAATTCGTTATGACCGTCGTTTCGATTAGTCTTGTGAATCGGCAATTTACGCGATAAAAGGAATGCTCGTGTCTTGTGGAAGTTTGTACACATTCAACTGTGGTTTGGTTTCGAAAGGGAGATCTTGGATACAAGATTCTTGTTCCAATACCGCGACTCCGTCTCAACGAACCTTTAAATTAAAAAAGTCTTGTCTTAATTGTGGGGACCCAATCATGGTTTTCATTGTCAATGAGTGTGTGCGATCTAAAACAAAAGAACAATCGAGTAAGGTCCTTCAAGACCTTCCAGGAACTTCCGAGTCATCCGACGACATACCAACGCGTTGTTAAGGTGCCCTCGAGAGCCAACGTTGTCAATCAGACCCCGGTGAAAAGTCCTCACCAAATGTCCTCCACACACAGACCATTGTTGTATCCACAGAGTGCTGGTGATTCGTTAGATGGAATCTTTTGTCGGTACAATGCATCTCGTAAGTCTAGGTTGGGAAAAGGTCTCATAACGTTTATATTGTACTTCCGAGAGTTTCCGATTATCTCTAAATCCGGAAGCCATCAAAAAATCAAACCGTTGATGAAGTCCCTACAAAAGCCTTGCCAAGGTTTGCAACAACTAATGTCTGTTCGTCATGCCAACAATGTGATGCAATGAAGAGGGACGATGGAGTTTGTTCAGAATGTAAAGTTGAAATGAACAACAAATCAATGTCTCAATTCCTACTCTTCTCCAAGTGTTGCAAACCATCCTCCACAACCCAATAGTACATACACTTTGCGAGGTTATGAGGTAACGATTCTATTACGGTTTACGATTGTTCCACCTCAAGTCCGATGTCCTAACAATCAGACCCACGTTTCAATCAAAACTAGATTATTTTCACAAACTTCACCGAATTCCCCACAACAATACCTTTGTTGTGAAAATTGCTGGGTCCCCTCATGAAACCGGTTCCGAATGTCAACCATTGAATGAAGACTAATATCACATGCCAAAATTCTTGCTATGATTCAAATGGACTTTGGTTTTGACCAATTCAACCCCCGGCATTGATACCGTCAATCAAACAATCTTCAATTCCCAAAAATAGCTTCTCAGAGTCTCAAAATATAGCTTAGGAACAAATACAAACCTAACGTGATTGGTTTGGTCAAGCCATACAAAAGAAGAAAAGAAGGAAGCGAATCAGCGGAAGAAGCGAAGCGGCTAAAGATCGATCTTGGAAGAATTCCCATTTGCAACGATGATTGGACGAAAGACAATACCATTGCAATACCCACCCGTTTCACCAATCGAGGAACCTGATAACTCTCTAGTATGGGGGACAAGCATCTGACACAAGGTCCGGAAACGGAATCGGACAAAGTAATAAAGTGTCTATGTATGAGGACCTTGTACAATCCCAGTGGAGTCCGAAGGCATTCCCGACAAAATGTTGAGCTGTGCGCTCTTTTGTGAAAAACCACCCCTCTTGTGAAGCTTTCAAAGAACAATCTGAGACAATCATCGATTTACAACGATTATTCACTTCGAGTGATGACGATTCTTATAGAACATCGAATATGGTCGATGCATCACCTCCCATGATTGAAGATCGTCCAGCTTTAGAGTTGGAGGAGGAATGTTTGACCGAATGTGGCAGGATTGATGATTGCACACTCTTTTGAACAATCAAAACATATCCTTCGTGAAAAATTCTGTTGAAGTGTCAATCTTCTTATTGCTAAGATCGATTCATTAAGAGATAATCCTACACCATCTGGACCGGGTAGGGAGTTGTATCAATGGACGAGCCCTCCACAGATTCCTAATCGTTATCTTGGAAGAGACAACCACCATTATGATAATTCTATTCCCGAATCCAGAAACTTTCAGCTTTAAAACTCTGAGGTAAGAGATTAGTATGTGGCAGTCCACTACGCATTATGATTGATCTCTACCGATGAACGCTGTTCTACGTTGATACTGATCAATTTAAATAGAGGAGTAAGTAGCATGTACCACACTCTGTTGATTTCTCTCAAAATGATACAGAGATATTATTTGATCTGTAGTCGAATGATCAGGTTCTCCTGCCGGTAGGAGTGACTTAATATGAAGGGGGGTGGGGGAGTTCGCCGTATGAACTCACTCACAACATGTCTCTCCCGTAACTTGAAATGTTTCCAAATATAAGATTAAGGAGCGACGTTCCGGAGATTTTGACTTCTATTTGACCCGCGGGAATTCATTAATAATGCTTCTGACAACTAACTGGATGAAAGGTACCACTTGAGGTGGATACCAATCTTCTCTCTTACACTTATGTTGTATGGATTTTTGGTTTGTTTTCCTTCACGGTATCCCGTTGTCCCTCAGATAGGACTTTCTCTCCACCGGGAATGAAATACCATTTTTGATCCGGCATCTCAATTTATCTTCTTTTATGCAGGGATGATCTTACGGATGGAACTTTTATGAAATGGAGCAATGTTTATCCAAACCACTTGAATGAAAGTCCGATATGATTTTTACCTTCCACTTGCTTCCCATGGACAATGAATCGGGTCGAGTCGATCTTGTGACTCGTAACAAAAACAAGGCGCTTCGAGGGTGGCAACCCATGCTTATCCAGTCCACAACTCCTTCTTCTTAAGCAGGAATAAGTGTTTTGTGTAGTAGAAGGCTTACATTTGCCATTACCCGTGTTTTGTCCATGTTTTTGGTGTGCTTTGTATTGTATAGTTCCAGGATTTTCCCGATTGTGAGAGATTCTCGTGCTGCAGTAATCCCATGAGTTTCACATCCTCAGCATTCATTTAGGGAAATCTAGTATCCAAATCTAATAACTAACGTTTTTCTTTGGCACACTTCAAGAATGGCCTTAATTTACGAGGAACCCCCTTTGAGACTTCGAGGACGATGTTTATCTAGTATGTGGTGTGGGGGACTTCGATTTGATTTTTTGACCTAGCAGTCGTTGTTATCAACGTAATCCCGTTATTACCACGCAGAGATTTATGCAAAAAACACCAAAAAAGAAAAATGAAAAAATTAAAAAAAAAAAAAAAATTCAAAAAATACAATAAGTGTTGTTGTCACAGTTTTGACTTCTAATGGGTAGAAATGGAAATAGATTTTGTAGGTACTCTATCGGGGTCGTGTTGTTGAGCCTAGCGAGAGTTCCTCAACGTGAATACCGCGTGTAAGGTTAAAAAAGCTTTCAAGAATTGATTTTTTGCTTTTCGAATGTTTATAAGGAGAAGTGAACAAGAAGTGAAAGTGAGTTAGATATAAGTTATGTGCGAACAAAAACTTAAATGAGTAACTATTGTGGCTTTTACTCCCATTTAGCATTCTAATCCGCCTAATCATACGTGCTCATCAGTACCAACTAAGTCAATGATGTTATTTAGAAAAGCTTCAAATTTATGTATAACTTGATTCTTAAAGCGAGATTTTCTGGTGGTATTCTAAGAGGAATTCGAAAGTTAAAAATGCCAAAGAAGCATGAATGAGTAATGAAGTGCAAGAATGCATGAAATATTGTGTGAAAGAGGTATGCCAATAATTGCATACATCTGATTATATGGAACAGAGTAAAAGTGGGATGTGTCGGTATATCCCACTCCGCTAACCAGCGAGGTGGGGGTTCAAACTAAGACATCTTTATTATCGTAAGGATTTGCTGTGTGTTAATATCTCACACAGGAAGGCGAAGGTCTAGGTGAGGGTTCAAACTAAGACACCTATCCTTAGCCATATTAGGAAGAATGTGTTGAGTGGGTTTTCCCCACAAACGCTAGCAACGGGTTTGGTGTTATATTCGACGACTAATAACACCGTCGTTGTAGATGATATCCTATCGGAGGGAGCGAGGCCTTAGGTAGGTGTGTCAAACTAAGCAACGCAATCCAAACCTTTAAAACTTAAGATATAATGGATGAAGATGTGTCAAAAGGTTCTGCAGTTAAAATCTCGGTTCTTTAAAATCAAGTTACAAGTCCTAATAAGGTAGGTTGCTTTGAGCTATCATGATACATCGTTATGCGATCACGACTATGAGGGAGAAAAATTATCTATGGCGAAGTTTAAAAAGAAATGAGTACACACATCTACTAATCATTATTCAATTGGGAGTTAAAAGTATTCACAAGTACATTAAGTATGAGTGCTGTAGCATTTAGATAATTATATTGACCAAATGATCTTGTTTAATTGCATTGTTTGGAGCTGAGGGAGGGAAAAGATTCGTGGGGGGGGGACGATGAAATTTATCCGTCAGGACATCCGTAGATTATTCCTAATGGATGTTCTCATTCTATGTCCCCATTGTTTGATAAGAATAACTGAAGTCAAACATGTAGTCGAGAAAAGAAAGAAGGAAAATCCAAAAAAATATTAGGATAGATAGTGGAGTATATAAAAAGAGGTGAAAACGGACTTAGTCGAAGCCTTTTGATTCCTTTTAGAAACTAAGCATCACCTACTGGTTCTTATCATTTATATATATATATATATATTCAAACATAAGCATAAGTATTTTATTTTGGCTTTCTAAACGTGGTGGTTCACATTAGTTTAGAAAAACGACCTTGAAATAAGACTTTAGAATATCAAGTAGATTTTATAATAGGCATATAGTCATTTTTATATGGGTAACTATCGACATGTAAAATAACTTAAGTATACATGTTTAATGAGTAAATAAATATGTATGAAGACTTAACAAAAACACTCATCATAGTTCGTATACAAAAGCATTAATGACACTGGTATGTGTTTAATTACACATACCTTTTACCTTTAAAAACGAGCTAAAATAACCAAAAACGAACTTAAAATGCCAAATATACGCTTGTTTTGCTAATTGTATTGTGCAGGAACGGATAATTAAGAAAAGGACGAAAAACGAAGCCAAATCGACAAAACCGGACTCGGAATAGAAAAGCAAGGAAAAGACAAAGTCAAAGTCCAAGCCCAAGCCTGAAAAGTCAACCCAAGTCAACCCCGACAAATCCAAAAGTCAACATGTGAAGAAATATAAGTTTAAGGGTTAAAATTGCCAAACCCTAAACTTATATTTAAAGAGGAAAAGAGAAAAAAAGAAGACAAGGGGCCAAACTGCCTAAATGGGAAAGATATACCACAAGGACCATTTCTGTCAAGTCCTAAGACTTATAGCCACCAAGGACTGTTTATGCAATTAGTCTTATGACTCTTGGGGACTTGTTTTGCCAAGTCCCCAAAAGTTATAACAACACAAGGACCATTGGTGCAATCGAACACGACACCATGAGGGACTAAAATTGCCCAATCCCCAAACTAATCCCCTGTCACCATAAAACCCTTTTATAACACCCCTTTTTCCCGCCCAAGCACAAGTCCCCATTTTCCACTGTTCATCTCTCCCACCTTTACCCTGCAACACTCGAAAAACACCAAGGATAAAACCCTCACTCTCACTCCACTAAACCCCTTATTGCCACCTTGGCAATCCCATTGAAAACACAAAAGATTCAAGGATCAAGATCATTGGAATTGGCTAATGGAGGGCTAGGATGAGTATTGGTTTTCCTCTCACAAGACTAACACAACAAAGAAGGCTAGCAGCTATAAAAGAAAGAAGACCAAGAAAATGAGGGGCAGAATAGTTTAGCCTTAGTTTTAACTTAATTTGTTCTTTAATTTACAGCTTATCTTGTCTTTTAACTTAAAAAAAAAACCTTGTAATCTCTTTTTTATTCTTAATGCAATTTAAATTTTTAGTTTTTCTTAAAATTCTATTTAAGTGCTCGTTTTACTGCTTATGGTGTGCTAGCTAATTTAAGTTCTTGAATTCCATTAAAACTTGTTTTTTTTTTGCTCATGTGATTGATTTATAACCTGGTACTACAACTTTTAAAGCTTAAATTAGTTTTTCTAAAGTTTAAAATGGTAAAGAAACTAGTTAAAGGGGTGTTTGGGATTGACTGTTCTCATGGGTTAAAATGGGTCAAAACCCATCTTAACCCTTGAACCAGCTTAGGTTAGTGATAATAGAGGTAAGAAACCAGTTAGTTTAAGTTTTTGAGGTTTAAATGTAATTTTTGAGTTCTTGTCTAATTATCCTTTGAATCTGTGAGTTTTTAGCTTAATGATCAGCTTCTAGGTTTAGTTTTGTTAAATGTCATGTTTTAAGTGTTAACTAAGTATCATTTCATGTTTGAAACCTTGACATTAGGTCTGCTATTGCTAGTTCTGTTTTAGCATAAAATCTGTCAGAATTTGTTCTAAGTTTTTTTTTAAATCTTTATAGCACTTTTCTATTCTAAAGTTAGTATAGTTAAAGTATCTTGTAGGTCTTGGTATTTGAAAAGCTAATAGCCTGTATTGTGCTTTTGAACTGTTAGTGCGTATATTCAAAGTTAGAACTTATTTATTTGTTAGTATCCTTAGGCTTAAAATTCCATTAGTTGCTTTTAGTTAAATGCCTATTTCTCCTACCTTTTCTTGCCTTGTTAAGTAGACTGCCTGTTTAGCCTAGCTTTTCCAGCTTATTTATAAGTTCAAAATACTAGCTTATTGCTTTCATATCCTTATTGGTGTGCTATCTTATTAGGTTTCCATTTTTAGCCTTTAGTTCTTAGTTATAAGCCTATAATCTAGTTTAAAAGTAGTTAAGTAAGCACTGTTAAATGTTTAAGCATTACACTGTCACTTTAAGCTCCTTTTTTTAGCTTATTTTTGAGGTTTTGTCAAATAGCTTTTTGTAACATATCTTATTATAGCTTATTACAGTTTTTTGCAAAAAGAAAACTAAAAAAAATGAGTTCGAATACGCTTTAGTGACACTTTAGTGACAGAAAAAAGTGTTGCTAAATCTATGGGAGGAAGGAGAACTAGAATAGTGACACTTTAGTGACACGACACGTTAGTGAAGAAAAAAAGTGGGCTAAATCTATGGGAAGGAAGGAAACTAGAATTGTGACACTATGTAGAGACAGGGAAAAATGTGTTGCTATTGCTTTGGGAGGAGGAGTCTTAGAATAGTAGGACATTAGTGCGGATTAGTGAAGAATAGTGTCAGCTTAATGCTTTGGGAGGAAGGAAGGCCTAGAATAGTGCACTTTAGTGAAGAAAAATGTGTCGCTATAATTTGGATTTGGGAGGAGAGGAAAGTTTCTAGAATAGTGACAGTTTAGTGACTGTTTTGTAACAAATAAAGTGTCGCTATGATTTAATTGTTTTTATTTCTTTTATATTAGATTTAATTCTTAAAAATCATTTAAAAAAGTTTAAAAATACAAAAAAAAATAGTTTTAATTTTTATTAAATCAGTTTTAAGTGTTTAGTTTATGATTTTTTTTATTTGCATTTTTAGGATTTAATTTTAAAAATTTCGTTATTTAGACGCGTTTTTAAGTCCGCGTTTTTTTATTTTTATTTCGTAATTGCTTCCGTTTTTAGTTTAGTTTGCCTATTATCTTTCCCTTGCTTTATTTATGTTTCCTGTAGAATTTTAAGTTAATTAAATGCCTTTTTATGCTTTCCCGTAGTTTTAAGTTTAAATTCCCGTGCCCTTGTTTGCTTTTCCCGTAGTTATTTAAGTTTCCCGTTTCCGTTGCATGTTTTTTTTTCGTAGATTTATAAAACCCTTTATCATTTCTCTCATTCAAACTCCAATCTTTCGACTGTATCGATTCTCCAGCACAGCCTCGTTGGGGATTAACGACCCGGGAAAATTCTATACTACTTCTCGGTTTTATTGATTTTGTTTCTAGACTATTCTTACCATATATATTTTATATTTTATTATATATTATATATATTTTAAGGTGTAGTTTAGCACGAATCAATTTTTGGCGCCGTTGCCGGGGAGGCTGTGAAACCGACTATCGTTGCTGTTGAGCATTTGTGTTTGAATCTGTGCATATTATAAAAAAAAAAAGAACAAAAATATTTTCATTTTCTTTTAGTATAATTATTATTTAAAAAAAAAATTGTCCATAAAAAGAAATAAAATTCACAAATTGGTAAAAATACCAAAATATAATATTCTCAACAGA
>BQNB010044722.1:10301-44716 GCA_026074375.1 Tanacetum coccineum | reverse complement strand
TGTGCGAAATGTGGTTTTGTTTTTAGGACAAGATATGTGCTTATGACTGTTATGTGAATATTATGCATGATTATTGGATCGATGGGTATGCCTGCCCAGTGTTGTGAGATTATTGGATCGGATGGGTACGCCTACCGAGTATTTGTGTGATTATTAGAGCGGATGGGTATACCTACCCAAGTTTGTGTGAGGTCCTGCCCTAATATTAGTGCTCCAGCTGGTAGGCACTTTAGGTGCGTAAGTGACATATGGTGATTGACTAGCGTAGGATGTTATGTTTTGAATTGTTTGCATATATTCACTGTCATATAACACTATTGTCCACTGTTGAAATATTGGCACAACTTTTGGGTTTAAGGTCAAACCTACAAGCTAACCAACATTATTGTTGATGTTTTCGAGTATCATTTTCAGGTGAAGTGAAAGAAGAGTAGTTTGGTGATTGTGATAGCAGACTTAGAAGTATTTCATGTGGAATTTCGTTTGAAGTCTTGCTTGCTTGTTGTTTGATTCTAGTATTTAGATGTTTTGGATTAAGTTTGAATTTTGGTCCCCTGTGTGGGCAGTTGATTAATTGTAAGAGATAGTGGATTTTAGATGCGATTTGGGACATCACTCAAGGTTGTTCGAGGTTGATGGTCTTCATAGAACTTGGCGTTCATGCAATGTAGTTTTCTCTATTTTGTACCTTGTGTTATGATTGATCATTATGTTGCATTCCAGATTTTCCGCCATTGTCGGGGTGTGACACCAGTGTCGAAGCTGAATACTGGGGTGTTGTTAACGTTGTAGCAGAAACTGCATGGCTTCGTAATCTTCTTCGTGAGTTACACTCTCCTTTATCGACTGCGACTCTTGTCTACTGTGATAACGTTAGTGCTGTTTATATGTCTGCCAACCATGTTCAACATCAATGGACGAAACACATTGAGATCGACATTCACTTCGTCCGAGATATGGTTACCGTTGGTCAGGTTCGAGTTCTACATGTGCCCTCTCGTTTCCAATATGCCAATATATTCACCAAGGGACTGCCTTCCGCATTGTTTGAAGAATTTCGATCCAATTTGAGCGTACGACCTTCTCCCGCTCCAACTGCGGGGGCGTATTAGTCAATATATTTGATTATATTTGATTGGATTCCTTCCATTATTAGTTGGTTTATTTTTGGATGATTTGTTAATCATGAGTCATCATTAGGTATTTCATAGTTATCTTGGGTTCAAGCCCATCCCTTTGTAATCTATATATACTGTGTATATTTGTAAGAAATAATCAAGAGAAATCATAACCTTCTTCATATGAGATGATATTAATTTTACAGTTTGTTAAATTGAAATTCTTAACATTTAAATATCTATAAGACGGGCAGCAAACTATAGGTCCAAAAAAGCCTATTATTTATAGTGGTTCTTGATCCATAGTTTACCAAATTTTAGGTATAGATATTATCATCTCACCTAAAACTTGGATATCAAAAGGGAACCATGACTCTTAGAGCAAAAGGTACGGTGGCTGATGGCTTGAGCCATCGGCGAAAAAACTAGCCCACGGCGCGAGAACCACATCGTGGGTGGCGTTTTCACCTCTCGCGCCGCCACCACCAGTCGAGATGGTGGGCGAAAACGCGACGTGAAAACGTGAGACGCTCTGCCGCGTCTCGCGTTTTCGCGTTTATATATATATATATATATATAATTTTTTTTTAAATAGCTGTTGGGGACAGTTTTTTTTCAAAAAAACTAGCCGTTATGGGGGGTTTTTGTAACTTTTGAACCATTTTTTCACTATAAATACATATACAAACTCCCATTTTTATACATCCCTTTCATATTTTTATAAATCCCTTTCAATTTTCACACAACAATATGAATTCCAATGATTTGTCCGATATTTACGAGTATCACACTCAACTCGATATGGAGCAATATACACAATATTTAGAATATTTTGAGCAATATGAAGCTATGGAAGAAGATGAAGCCGAAAGTTCGGTAAAACATACAAGGCGATATATTGCACGCGATCGCGAATTGGCGGAAGATAAGTTACGACGTGATTATTTTGGGGATGAAAATACGCCACCCGTGTATCCGGAAGAATACTTTCGCCGAAGGTATCGTATGAGTTCTACACTTTTTAAAAAAATCGTACATGATATTTCCAATTATAATGTTGACCCTCTACCCGATTACTTCCAATTTTTTAAACAACGTCCCGATGCTACCGGTCGTTTAGGTTTTAGTACTCTTTTGAAATGCACATCCGCCATACGCCAATTGGCATATGGTTCATCACCCGATTTATTTGATGAGTATTTGCAATGTGCCGAACGATGTTCACGTGAATGTTTATGGAATTTCACTAAATGCATATATATATTGTATGTTGAAAAATATTTGAGAAAACCTACTTTAGAAGACATCCAACATATATATGACTTGCATGAAAGGAAACACGGGCTTCCGGGAATGCTCGGGAGCATTGATTGTATGCATTGGGAATGGGTAAAGTGTCCTAAGTCTTTACATGGTCAATTCAAAAGAAAGGATAAAAAATACCCGACTATAATGCTTGAGGCCGTTGCGGATCAACAATTATGGTTTTGGCATGCATATTTTGGGGTACCGGGGGCCAACAACGACCTTAATGTTTTATATGGTTCACCGTTATTTGATGACCTTCTAGCGGATAAAGCTCCCGAAGCTCCGTTTCAAGTAAACGGAAAAACATACCAAAAAGGTTATTATTTAGCGGATGGAATTTATCCACAATGGGCTACGTTTGTCAAATCGTTTACTATCGCAAGGGATCTAAAAACACAAAAGTTTAAAAGAGTTCAAGAAAGTGCAAGAAAAGATATTGAAAGAGCTTTTGGAGTCCTACAAGGTCGGTGGGGAATCATACAACAACCCGCACGAGCATATCACATGAACACGATTAAAAGAATCATGTATTGTTGCATGATATTACATAACATGATATTGGAAGATCAAAAGTTCGATATTAGTGAATATTGGTCGATGTACGCTTCTCCAGAGAGCAATATTCAACGTACTTGGGTCGAACGATGCGAAAGACAACGAATGAAAAACAAAGAACTTCGGGATAGGAGAGTGCACGAGGACCTTCGACAAGATATTATGGATCATTTGTGGAACCTTAATGATGAAATTTAAATTAATGTATTTTGTTTTTAAGTTTTATGTATTTTTTTTAAGTTTATGTAATGTGTTTTTTTAATTATTAATGAAATTTAAAATTTATATTTATATGGTTTTTTATAAAAAATGAAAAAATAGGGTCCTCCCATAACACCAAAAAATATGATGTTAACCAAAGAGGCTCTTTTTGTTGTTATGGGACATTTTGGTGCCATGGAGAAAAAATGCCACTTTTTACCCACGCCTCAAGCCATGACACCAACCATACCTAGTGCTCTAAGAGCGTTTGTTTTTTTTATCATTAAGAGGCAGTAAGAGGCATAAACCTCATACTGAACTAGATGTGGATGGGTCTTAACACCTCTTAATGTCTTTTTTTTCTTACTTTTTTGTTTTTATTTTTTTTCTATTTTGTTATGATTTTTTTTGGGTTTTTTTTATTTCTTGATTTTTTTCTTGTTTCACCTTTGTCTTTTGTATTAAAAGTATTAAATAGAATCATTGCATATATTTTTTTAGATAAAGAGTGTATAAGATGATATGTGTCAACTTATATTTTGTTCAAATTGAAGGGTACGGTTTTAAACTCATACATCTCAATTCTAATGCGACTCATTTAATTAATCGTTTTAAGAGGTTCAATTCAAACTTTAAATTGATTATATTTTAAAATTTGTTTTTTTATTTAATGAAGTTTATTTCTTGTGTGAATGCAATCGTTTTATATTTAAATTGTAAAAACTATAGTTTAACACATCTAGACATTTTTACCAAAACAAACAGTTTTATTTCATTTAGATTCAGAGCCTCTTAATAAACAAACAACACCTTATTTATTTTTCATATCTTCATCTTCATACCACCACCATCCACCACTCTCACCACCATTGGCCACCTTGACAAACCCAAATTCTTTAGAGCACAGGGTATAGTTGAGCCGTCGTGCTCGTGCCATCGTGCAAAAGTGGTGCCACATCACCACTTTTTCCCATAACATCAAAATACACGAAAACACCAAAAACAGGCTTCCTGGTTAACACCAACATTTCTGGTGTTATGGTGACCCAAATTTTTTTTCATTCTATACATATAATTTTTTTTTTATATAAAATTCAAATTCTAATTTCATTAATAACTAAAAAAACATTACATAAACTAAAAAAAATACATAAACTTAAATAAAAAAAATTTACATAAACTTAAAAAAAAATACATAAACTTAAATAAAAAAAACATTACATAAACTTATAAAAAGTATGGTATAAAGTGGTAGATGTGTTTGGATTTTATAGTGTGAAAATGAGTAAAATTTGAAGAAAAACAAATTTTTTTTTTCTAGCCGTTACCTTCCAAGTTCCAACTACATTTTTCAAATTCAAAAAAAAAAAAATTATGCACGAAAACGCGAGGCTGTTGTGGTCCTCGCGTTTTCGTGTGGCGTTTTCGCACGATCATTTGGGCTGGTCACATAGGCGCGAGGAACGAAAACACGAGTCCTGTTGTGGTTGTGGCGTTTTCAAATGGCGTTTCGTGCGAAAACGCCAAAATCCAACACCGTACCGAAGACCTCTAAAGACCTTTCTAAAATTCACATAAACCGATATTTTAGTAAGCACAACATTCTTGGCATCATAATACACTCAATGCAGCTTCTTTTTAAGCCACTTAAAATCATTATCATAATAAATATTCAAACTTTGTGGATCTAACCCACTTGGTCATACCTTCTGCACATTTTAATGAAACAGAATTAGGTTTCTAACCACTATTTTCATTGTGTCGATCAAAAAAGGGTTAAATCCATTAATTAAAAACATACTTTCCAAAATATACACATCTGATAAACACACTTGTTTTATTACCAATCTATGTATTGAAAGTTAAATCCATTAATTAAAAACATACTTTTCAAAATATATATGTCTAGTAAACACATTTGTTTTATTATCAATCTAGGTATTGAAACCGGCTAATTTGTGACGGTTTAGTAAATATGACATGCTGATTTTTCAAATAGATAATTTTTTTTAAATTCCACATGGACACTAATTGTATATTTATTTTCGAGGTATGCTACATCCACAAAGGTTTCACAAAAGGATTTGACATGCATTGATAGGATGATGGAAAATCAAAAGAAAGAAAGAGAAATGAATAAGATAATTTAATTAGTAACAAGTCATTTTATGAAAATTTGTTTGTAAAAATTTTGTGGATGTAACATTTTACTTTATTTCCACTTGGACACTTTTTAATCCACATAGCTACGAAACATTTTCATCATTCTTATCAGTAATCTCAAATCAATCTCTAAAATAAAAAAAAAATCCTTCGTTCATCTATACATACTTCTCTCACTCTCACAAAAAAAAAGCGAAAAATTTCGATGTACCCGATTGGGATCCGTGCTATCTTATAATACCCCTGACAATTTTTTTTTTCAATTTAACCATTTCAATCGCCAGAGTTGAATAGCGATTTACATTGGGCTACTTGTCACTTTGTCATTGGTTCGTTAAAAAAAAAAAAAAATTGTGGATCGCGCCATATGAGTGGAGATTCACTTTTTTAGAATTTTTTTTTTAATTTTATAAATGAAAAAAAAGTAAAAAAAAAATGTGGATCGCGCCATGTTAATAGAGATTCACTTTTTTAGATTTTTTTTTTTTAATTTTATAAATGAAAAAAAAGTGCCCTAATATTCATTTAATGTAGATCGCGCTTTGTGAGTGGCGGTTTACTTTTTTTTTTTTTTTTTAATTTAGGTTTCATGTTTTTTTTTTAGGTATAAATTTGTTTTTTTGTTTGTTGGCATTTTTGCATATGTATTTAGATACTCAAATGTTTTATTTAAAATAGTTTATTTTGTAATGCATAAGATACGATGGTGCAAAGTTTGTCAGTTGTTCATTTTGTTAGGAAAAAAACAAATTGACAAAAAAATAAACCTATGAAAAAAAAAATTTGATTCAAAAATAATTGATTCACATAATATATTGAAAAAACTTATACATATCAATTAAACCACATACAATCTATTTGATTGGCAACCTTATTTAACACAACTGGAAACAAAACAACAGTAAACAAACAGGAACACACATGGTTGTCGTTGTGGTATTTAGCAACACAATTTTATAATCTATATTGCCATGTAATTGTTAACGAAGTGTTGCTTTGCAGAAATGCTCCTCAACAATTGTTGTCTTGTTCGTAGAATGATGTTTGTGGTATGGATATCTGCTTCAAGTGTCATTAGTAAAGCATGTAATCCGTAGGTATTACGGCTTGTTGTAGGCAGAGTTTGCAACCTTGTTATTTGTAACGAACGGATATTCATTTCCTCTGTATAACGTGTTAAGTTGCATAACAATTGATGTGCTAGTGTTTCCTCAGCTTGAATCTCCCGTTGTAATTTTAAAACAATTGCTTGACGTGCCTCAGTTTCTCCATAAGCCATGTAGTATGTTAGTGGAGAGAAGAAGTGTGTGTATGAGAGACAAGTTTCTATTATAGATGATAGCATAGTTGATATAGGGGCAATAGCATGTGAGGTCTGTGTCACGAGACTGAGATAGTCAAAAAACACTGACATATATCGTATATTTATAAGTGGTAATTGTCATTTTCATTCAACACGCATTAACAACTGTCATTCACTTGTTTTAATTAAGATAGATAGGAACAAACAGTGTACATTGAAAATTCATGGCATAAATTGTCTACAATAATAATTTGTATACTGGTGTATTGACATGTCTAGTCATTGGTTTGCCATAAACATGTTTGTAGTTATTGTTCAATTTTTATAAATTGCAGTAGATATTATTGTCATTACCCCTTTAATTGTGTTGTTTACAATATTTATAGATACAATGTTTAACTAGTAATGAAGTGTTTATTGTAGGTACATAAATAGTTTAATTGAAATACAAATATATTACATCATTAAAATGAGACATTAAATTTTTACAACAAACCAACAGAAAGCATAATAACATACAATTTTCTAGAATCCAAACGAGTTAAACCAACTATTTGAACCATTCGCGTTTATATCATCTAGATGTTGCGCATCATACTGTTGAGAGTTGTATTGTTCATACATTTGAGATGATTCTGTGTAATGTCCGGTGTATGGTTGAGAGTTGTTTGCGAAATGTTGGTCGTAAGGTTGCGATGGATATGGTGTTTGGCAGTAAGGTTGTGATGGGTATGTGGTGTCAGCGTATTGTTGTGATGTGTAATGGTTAATATTATTGAAAGTGTTGTCAAACTGTTGAGTTGGGTTGTTGAAAGATGGTTGGTTGTTTTGTGTAAATTGTTGATCATTGTGTGTACGTATGTTGACAGGCGGTTGAACGACAAATGGTTGACCGCATCGATCACGTCTGTGTCCCGTTTGTGTGCATCTGGTACAACGTATAATTCTTGGCTCCTCTCCTTGAGATTGTATACGGTTTGTATTTTTAGGACGTCCAGGTTGTGGGTTGTCCATGCGAGGAGGAATAGCTTTTTGAATATTCTCTGGAAATTCCCATTGTTGCATATTTCCAAGGGAATGAATTGACTCAGAATAAGTGGCTTGATATTTTGGTTTTTTAAACCAATCCGCCATATAATTGAGACAATCCGTCAAACCCAAAAAACGTGTTATAGCTATTACGTGACCACACGGAAGCCCTGAAAGTTGCCATTTACGACATCCACAAATGCCTGTTTGTAAGTTGACTTCACGAATGTACTGACCGTCAGAAACTTCGTATTGATATGCGTTAACACCTTTAACAACCCATGTCGCACTTTTCATCTTTTTTTTGCCACTTTGTTTGCTGCCCAATCTGTTATTTCGTACGTCATATTTGCTACAATAGTAGATAAACAAGAATGAATATAGAAGTTGTTATCAACGAAAAAATAGTTGTATATTATGTTTTCAAATAATAATACCTGCCAGTTGTCGACGTTTATAGTACCATTCTTGCACCATCGCACGGTACGTCTCCGCTAACTTTAACACGGGCTCTTTTCTATATATTACACTACAAGCATTGACAGACTCCACACTATTTGATGTCATATAATTGTAACGCACTAGAGGGCAATGCGCTCGTGACCATCTTTGAGGACCAGCTCTACAAAGCTTTTCATGTGCATCAGGCTGAACAATTTGTAGTGTGTTCATGTTCGTTGCATAGTCTTCTCGTGTATATGCCTTGCATATTTTCCAGAATAAACCTTTTCTTTTTTTGTTTTTCAATCCTAGGTTCATCATAAGATGACGACAACATACAGCATGAAAGGCTAAAGGGAATTCTTTTTCTACTGCCAAAGCTATAGCAGCATGCCTATCAGATATGAATAGCAAATTAGGATTATCACCAATGCATTCTTTGAGTACGGACATCCACCATGACCAACATGGACCTGTTTCCCCTTTGCATATACCAAATGCAATCGGCACAATCTGATTGTTTCCATCCATGGCCACAACTACCAGATTTGTTCCCTTGTATAGACCCTTTAAATGCGCAGCATCGATCATAAGCACGGGGCGTAGATAATTGAGGAACGTACGAATCTGTAATAAAAGATTATAAACATACTTTTATGATGTAATAGAATTATATTATTTAGATTTTGTGAGCAACACTTACCGAAGCACCAATGGCAATGAATAACATCTCGAAAACTCCGTTATCGTCTGTTTTGATACGTGTTACTGTCCCTTCATTTTTTTTCTAGGTTATAACAATAATACGGGAGCATTTCAAATGCTTCGTATGGTGAACCCCTCACCTGTTGTATACCATAGTGCTTCCCTTTCATTGCTTGTTGGTAAGAAATATGTATTTTATATTCTGATAGAATATCTTGTTACCCGTGACCTATCTTGTAATTTTAGAGTAAAAAGGTGACCAATGACTTTTTTGTTTGCATTTCGATGGTTAGGATATGTTTGAGTCTTGGAACAAGTGTGAACATCATTAAGATATGTAATGTAATATTTCTTTGTATTATCCCACAGGGTTGCCCGAAGATACCAATCACATTCAGTAAAATGATAGCATTTTAAGTAACATCTTTCCGGGTCTGATCTGTCAGTTACAAATTGGAAACCTTCGCTTAAAGCTTTCAACCTAACAGCCAAGATCAAAGATTCTTTGTTTTCAAAAATCTTACCCTTTTCAACTTCTGATTGTTGACTATACTGCTTTGAAATATTAGGTTTTGCCTTGTAAATTGGTGTCTCCGGAATGTCAGGCTCAAATGACATGAACTTTTGCCATTTATGGATTTTGTTTTGGGGGTTTTCATTAACCACATCATCTGTGTTATATTCGTTTGATCTGAAGGCAAATGAGGACTCAGGATTTGAAAAATGGGGCTCATTTTGCATGTGTAAGGAGTCATTCAAATGAGACGATGGTATTTCTTGATTAGATGGGCCTTCATTTTCTAAAGTTGTTGATTCAAAAAAATTAAAGAACATATTTTTTTGTTCAGAAACAAACAAATGTGCAAATTCATCATTGGAGTTACAAGCACACCCAACAAAAAATTGTACCTCAGCGTCGTCTGTGATATCAACAGCAAAGTCAAATGACGAGAGCTTAAACGATAAGTTTATCACAGCATTTGCTTCCAACTTGAATTTCTGCATCACCATTTCATGTAACATTGAGTATGTCAAATCTTCTGACAATATGGAACCTCGTTGGGTTTCATTAAAATGAATTAAACACTTGAATTTTTTTATATTTGACGCCATTTTTCTTAAGGTTGAGTTTAGAATGTTATGAATACATATTCGTTTCAAGAACTATATATCTATATTAAAAAATGTAGATCGCGCAAAGTTAAGCGTGATCTACTCAATGTCAGAGAGTTGTCCTATCAACGCTTTTAAATAAAAGTTAAAAAATGTAGATCGCGCAAAGTTAAGCGTGATCTACTCAATGTCAGAGAGTTGTCCTATCAACGCTTTTAAATAAAAGTTAAAAAATGTAGATCGCGCAAAGTTAAGCGTGATCTACTCAATGTCAGAGAGTTGTCCTATCAACGCTTTTAAATATTATATGTTAAGGTGTATTTATACCCAATAAAATTAATCTTAGAGCCATAACCCGTAAAAATTCTAAACAATTTCCTCAATTTGTCACACAACTTCTTTATTTTTTCAAAATTTTCCCTTATAAATAGCCCTCACAATTTCCTCAATTTGTCACACAACTTCTTATTCCAACTCTCTAAAATGGATTCCAATTTCAATAACGAAAATGAACCATGGGAATTCAGTCTAGATATAGATGATTCCGATCTTCAGTTAACACCCGTTGTGCCATAGAATTGTCCTATCAATGCTTTATCAATGCTTTTTAATAAAAGTATTATTTATTGTATGTTATAAAAATGTAGATCGCTCAAAGTTAAGCGTGGTCGCTCAATGCATAGAACTGTCATATAATTGCTATTTAAAATAGTATATGTAATGCTGTAATTATACCCAGTAAAATTAATCTTAGAGATCCATAACCATTAAATTTTCTAAACAATGTCTGACACATACCATTTGATATTCATTGGGCTTATCATAAATGGACTTCCAGTGAAATCGTTTACGCCATTTTCGTTCAGGTTTCAAAGTATGGAAGTATACAAGACTGTTTTCCGACTCTTGTTCGTGACTAACGGTTTTCTTGCCAGAAGCCAACTAATTGTTTGTTTATATTGAACCTTTAAGGAAATTACAAAGTGGTTATATGCGCGTAATGAAAATTTAGCACTCCATCACCTGTCCGTTTCAATTTAAAATTTTTCATTCTTACACCTTTTGCTACAGGTGAAGGTGAGTGGTGTTTTTCAATATGGGGAAAACTCAATGCTTTTAGTTTGGAACCCATCACTTAAAAAATCAGTCCGTATTTTAGTCCCAAATTACTTGTTAGAAGCTGACTCACCTAAAATGTTATTTGGTTTTAGTGTCCATCCTCTCAAGCTAGACCCAACACTTTTAAAGATAAATTATCCCTATTATGGTCAATGTCCATGGTATGTGTCAGTGTTTACATTAAGTTTTAGAACTTGGTATAAATTTGAGAGTTACTGTTTGCCACGTGAATCTATAAGAATTAAATGGACAGGTCAAGCCGTTGTTGGTGGAAAAATATTTTGGGTTGGTTCAGAGAAGTTTTATGGTGATGATGGTATTTCATACAAACTTTACATGTTAGTTTCATTTGATTTGATTACTCACCAATTTCAGGTAAATAAGACATGCCCTGAAGAGATGCTAGTCGGCAAAATGTAACCCCCTTACCTAACTTTACCCCACTATGGAGCACTTTCTTATAATATCAGGAGTTTTAAGTTTTGTTGACCGAGTATAAATATGCAATGGGAGCTACGAAGTTTATGATTGTGAAGTTTTCATGGTACAAACAACTTATTCGACCCTGTCAAACCAATTGACAAGGATCATAATAATCGGATTTACTAAAGATAAGCAACCAATAGTTGAAGCTTCATTTGTCCAACAACTGCACCAGTCGCTACAAGTGTTCAATCCAACCTTTCAAAATTTTCAAAACCTATTTGTCGAATCTAACCATGGATCAATCTTCATTGGCCCCTACAAGGAATCACTAATTCTTCTTACTGTTAAAAACTACGTAGGTTGTTTTATCTATTTAATTTTTAAATTAACATGCATTGTCTAAGTGTTTTGTTTGTAATGTATTTATGACACCTACCCCTCTTATTAAACTTGGTTTGGAATAGTGTGTAACTTGGAAGTTAATTTGTATGATATTCTATCGTTTCTCTGTTATGAAAGTGACTAATGTATGTCAGGCTATAATAAATTTAAAGAATAATAATACTTGTCTTGGCCAAAACGGGTACAATAAATGTAACCACTTGTATACACACTTTTGCTTTCTATATTGTTCCTCTATATATATCCGACTTTGTTACTCAATTCACACAATTCTATTTACATTGAGTTGTCTTATTTGTTACAGAAAAAAACATTTGTGTTGTCCAACTCTCTTAATTTTTCCAAAATTTTCCCTTATAAATAGCCCTCACCATTTCCTTAATTTGTCACACAACTTCTTATTCCAACTCTCTCAAATGGATTCCAATTTCAATAACAAAAATGAACCATGGGAATTCAGTCTAGATATAGATGATTTCGATCTTCAGTTAACACCCGTTGTGCGTTCCTCAACCTCAAACCCAGTTAGGATAAAAAAAAAAAAAAAAAAAAAAAAAAAAAAATAATACCGGTCCTGCGGGTCTTGTTCAGCGAGCCAAGCTGCTTAAAGATAATGTATTTATTCTTGATCCGGATGGGGCTTTAATGTCGACACAAGAATATATGCAGAAAGTTGTTGAGGATGTGGGTGAGGATGCTGATTTTAATAGTGGGGCGTGGGTTAGCGCCACTAACTATGTGAATGCATTTGGTGGCACTGTAACTGGATGTTTGGGAGACATCGACAACCTTCTTAAAAAGGGAAAACTGGAACAAGTTGTTGCAATCGTCAAGTCTTGTTCTCCGAATGCTCTTGGAGATTTAAATGTGACTCTGAAAGATCTATCGGGTACAGTACCTGGAACAATAAACTACAAAGTCCTTGACGTGGGTGGTTATGGAAAGGATATTACTGTAGGAGCTGCTATGATACTTGCTAATGTCTTAGTTTTTACTCCTAAACCATCAAAGCATTACCTTAACATTACAAAAAGAAATGTGGTTGAGGTTTTCCGTAAGGATACAGTTCTTGGAAGTGGCAGTGGTTAACATTAACATTATTATGTAATGTTTTTTATTATTTATGTAATGTTTTTATTATATATGTAATGTTTTTATTATATATTGTCATTGAATTGACAACTCATGTAAATCGCTACAAATACAAGATGATCTAGTCCGTGTCATTGACTTATCCTATCAATGCTTTATCATGTGTATACATTATATATAACTTGTCGGTACATTCATAAGAAATTCAAAGAAATTAAACGGACGAATATTACCCAAAAAAACAAACATATCAACAGACGTATATTCAAAGAAATTCAAAGTAATATACAATATTATTTCACTCAAAGTGTTACGATTTCAACATTCAACACATACAAAATTCAAAATTAATCATAACCACATTCTCTAGTATCCTCACACCTACACATATAAAAACTTTCACACATGTCATTTCTAACTTTCTCAAAAAACTATTGAGTATTACCGCGCACAACTGGCTTTATTTCTGCACATAAACGAGAGATTAACCAACATGTGATGACTCCACAGTCTGAGAAGTTGGTTTGTTGAGGGACATCTATACCCAAACCATCATTGTATGAATACTAAAAATTATGGGGTGGTCTAGTTTCATTTATACAACCACGATCTGCCAAAATGTTATTAACCACGAGGGTCCAACATTGAATTAGTCGCGATAACACATCCTTGTTTTGCTCATTATACATGGAGTCGAACACGTAAAAATGAGAACTCGGTAAATGTATAACACCCGTGGCCCAATGATTTCCAGCAACATGTATGGGCATAAACACCTACAAAGATAAAACCAAATAATTAAATACTAATCATGCATAAGTTGTATTAAAAGTTTTATAACGGATAACTAAAGAAATAAGTACCTAATCAACATCATTCCAGGCTACTACGGACGCGTGGTGACATCCAATGTTCCAATGACGTGTTGGTCCGTCGGTATGATAAATCGGTTATTTTTCGGATGTACACTTATTGTACTCGTTTAGAAAGGCCACTATCAACTTGGTCAATCTCAGCCCTCCTCCTAATTAGTTAATCTCCATCACGAGTTCATGTCTGATTCCAAAACATTGTAACAAAATAAATAGATGTTTTTGGCTAAACGGATATATAAATTACTCCTTTATTAAACTAGTATAAATAAACTTACCTCTCCGGACAACCAACCAATAGGGGTGTCATGTGGAAGTCTGTGCATGTCAGGCATACAGAAATGAGGGACCAATTGGTGCCAAAAACTAACCGGAACTATATAACCTTTCATATAACAATCCAAGTAAACTTGATGGGGGTCATTTAGAAAGGCCAGTAAGTTAACATAATTTCCTCCGTACCTAATCAACCAAGTTAATAACCAATATCAGTAAACACACTTTCATTAGTTTATTTATTATTTTATATACAAGATTAACATTTACACTTGAACGGGTCCACGTTTCATACATAAACCTATTACCAGTAAATTAGGACCCAAAACTCTCACGATTATTTTCTTCTACATTGTAAATCCTCAAAGCACCCCCAAGACTTTCAAAGGCGCATAAATTAACCTTCTTACCCGTTATTTTTTTATTTTTTTTTAACACTTCCTTGGTTAAAATTGTAGTAGGAGGTTTTCCATGAATGGAGCAGTTTATACTGCTTAGGAAACTGTCCTTCTTCCTCGATTCGGAATATTCTAAAAAACAACAATTAATAAAAATTTATTACTTCATGATGGTTATTACCATATAATCATATTCGTCTATAAAAATTGCATTACCTGGTAAAATATGCCATCAACATCATCATGCGTCTCAATAGTGGTTTGCAAATTTTGCCTACCCATATGAAATGGCACCCGACCAAACGAATAGTAAGAACCAGGCTGCGACGATGTATCGGGTTGCCAATACTGTGTGTCGCTGCGCCGGCATCTGTCTTTGCCTAACAGATGAACCCGGTTGGGAACTACATTGGGGTTTAGGAAATTCGTGGCTACCCCATAATTTTGGAAAATATAGCTATTTACATGTCCCTGCAATGAATATGGACCACCCGGTGAACACCCATAAATACATTTTTAGTTTACGTGCGATTTAATTATATAATAAGAATTAAAAGTAAGCGCGTACGAAACTAAAATAAAATAAATGGTGAAATTATGACGAAATAAATGGTGTCATAAAATGACCTGAAAATACGGAATGTTACACTGAACATTCATTTCCTCCCTAAATTTACGCATTTCTTTCTTAATGTTATCAACTTCTTTTTTATTTCGTTCAATTTCTCTTTTTTGTTCATCGAAATCTCGGTAAATATCGGATGGAATTTCATACATATTTTGACGGCTTAAATCAAACGGTACTCGTTCAACTTGACAAATAAAGCCGTCAAAGTATGCCCTACTAGAAATCCACCAGTCCGATCGAGCCTCATTATCGTCTGGTGTCAATCTCGCAGCAGGCATATTTCCCTTTAAAAAAAGGAAATTAATTATTAAATAAATTACATAATCAACTTAATAAACTATTAAACTAAATAAAACTCACTTCAAAAAAAGGAATAACCATTGGTCCCAAAAACCTTCCCTTTTTCTTATTCCAAGCAGCAACTCTAGGATACCGATTGTAACGATCAAAATACCTAATCGCAGTTACTCGGTAAGACTCCAATATCCAAGTCTAAAAAAACACATTGTTTCAATTATTTTACATTATACATATAACTTAAATGGCCAATTATAAATTATAAACTTATTTTTGACATACCTTGAATGCCCAAGTATATCCAAAGATTGAATACTTTTTCGCATCATCTTCATCTGTAGGCTCATCGACATACAAGGGCGACCAACGTTTGACGATCGCATTCCTAAGTTGGGAGTACAATGTTGGCCACACATATGAACCCCAAGGATATTTGTCCCAAGCTACTCTATCATTAGCTAATCTTAACATCCAGTCAGGGACAACACGTGTACTCTCCACACCTAATATAACAAGCTGCAATATGCCTAGACAACAAAGGCCAACAACATCGTCGTCGTATAATTGAGCAAATGACTCGTCATTAATCATATTTGCAATGTCGATGCCTGTAATAGGTTGCCCATCTAAATATGACGGAAACACCCGTCGTCTAAAAGGAATACGCTGTTTGGTGTCATACTCAGCCCAATTCTGGACCCCAAACCTTAACCCAGTTACTAGGCAGAATTCTTCTCTCCCAAATGGTATACTAAAATCTTTATTTATATGGTAATACAATGGAACATTTTCATCATCATTTTCATCATAAATTTGCCGCCCTAACATAAAATGTATTAATATACAATTCTCTATAAAATCAGTTTGATCTAATACCCAACCAAAACAGGATTGTCTAAACAGTGCTTCCCGATCAGTCCCACTAATTATTGTTTTAACTGTTTTAAGAAACTTTAACTTACTTCTACATGTAACAAGAACACGGGGTACCTAAATAAACAAATAAATAAATAACCATATATTACTACACATATATACATCAGATAATAAAATAGTCAAATGATACAAAATAAAAATATTATACCTCGTAATCGCTCAAATCCATCTTATAATAAACAAGTAACCCACAAAATCACCAACAACACCAACTCTGATCTACCGGCAAATGGTAACAATCAACAATGAAAAACCCCAAACAATGAAACCTTCAAAGAAAGCTTCAATGAAATCACCAATTTCAGCTTCTTTTTCGTTTGAACACAATCCGTGACCTTCAATTCAATGAAATCACCAACACCAACTTCAGCTTCTGTTTAGTTTGAAGTAAATTAACACACATACTATCACTTTATATCGATATTCAAATTCGTAAGTGACATACTGTGCGTACTGTGCCGTACTGTGGCGTACTGTGCATTATTATTCATCTGAATGCGTAACTGTTCATCTGAAAAACCCTAAATGACAAAAAAAAAGTGAATCGCTAGACACAAAGCGCGATCTACATTATAAAAAAGTTAGGGCACGTTTTTTTTTTGTCACATTTAAAAAAAAAAAAAAAAAGTAAACCGCCACTCACAAAGCGCGATCTACATTAAATGAATATTAGGGCACTTTTTTTTTTCATTTATAAAATTAAAAAAAAAAAAATCTAAAAAAGTGAATCTCTATTAACATGGAGCGATCCACAATTTTTTTTTTTTTTTACTTTTTTTTCATTTATAAAATAAAAAAAAAAAAAAATTCTAAAAAAGTGAATCTCCACTCATAGGGCGCGATCCACAATTTTTTTTTTTTTTTTAACGAACCAATGACAAAGTGACAAGTAGCCCAATGTAAATCGCTATTCAACTAGGGCGATTGAAATGGTTAAATTGAAAAAAAAAATTGTCAAGGGTATTATAAGATAGCGGGTATCCCAATCGGGTACATCGAAATTTTTCTCAACACCAGCAACAAACTCTTAAACTCCCTTTCTTCATCTAGCCACCACAACCATTACACAAAATATGCACCCTCTTCCACTGCCATATACAACTCACTTCCTAGTTTCTACCATCACAACCACCTCCAACAACCAAAATCTTCATCGTCACTATCTTTTGTTTTTTTTATAATTTTGGAGATTATATAGGAGATTTTTAATTATAAAACCCACTTTACAAAGTTAACACAAGCCAAACAACCATAAACATTAAATCAACCCTAGCAGTGACCATCGGTGACCAACGAGGACGACCAACGAAGACCGGATCTTGGCGGCTGTTGCGGGTAGCGGGTGTTCATGAAGAACAAATCTTTTATAAATTATCTTTGTAATTTTTTTTAGATATGTGAAAGTAATAGATCTTGATGTGGATTAATCTTGCTGGAGTGAATGACGAATTGGGTTAAAGAATTGCTGGAGTGAATGACGAATTGGATTTTATGAGTGGAATAAAAATAAGTGAGTGAATTAAGAATTGGGTTTTGTTCTAAGGATTTTGTTATAATTTTGCTGGAAATATAAGAACTGGAAGTTAAAGCAAGAGGTTGAAGATTGAATAAATAAAATGATGAAATTGCCCTTGTGTTAACACTTTACCAAAAATATATATATCCAAATATCCACGTATGCAAAAAATTTAAATATATATTAAAAAAATACTGACGTGTCGATCATTTTTAAAGGTTAACCGGTTATAACCGGTATCAGGCAAATACATTTACTATAAAGTTATAAATTTGAAAGTTACAACGGTTATATTAGTAATAAAACAAGTGTGTTTACTAGATGTATAAATTTTGAAAAGTACGTTTGTAATTAATGGACTTAACCCATCAAAAAATGCCTCAGGGGGGGGGGGGGGGGGGGGGGGGGGGGGGGGGGGGGGGGGTGGGGGGGGGGAGGGGGGGTGGGGGGGGGGGGTGGGGGGGGGGGGGGGGGGGGGGGGGGGGGGGGGGGGGGGGGGGGGGGGGGGGGGGGGGGGTGGGTGTGGGGGGGGGGGGGGGGGGGGGGGGGGGAGGGGGGGGGGGGGGGGGGGGGAGTGGGGGGGGGGGGAGGGGGGGGGGGGGGGGGGGGGGGGTGGGGGGGGGGGGGGGGGGGGGGGGGGGGGGGGGGGGGGGGGGGGGGGGGGGGGGGGGGGGGGGGGGGGGGGGGGGGGGGGGTGGGGGGGGGGGGGTGGGGGTGGGGGGGGGGGGGGGGGGGGGGGGGTGGGGGGGGGGGGGTGGGGGTGGGGGGGGGGGGGGGGGTGGGGGGAGGCTGGGGGGGGGGGGGGGGGGGGGGGGGGGTGGGTCGGTGGGGGGGGGGGGGAGGGGGGGGGGGGGGTGGGAGGGGGGGGGGGGTGGGGGGTGGGGGGGGGGGGGGGGGGGGGGGGGGGGGGGGGGAGGGGGGGGGGGGGGGGGGGAGGGGGGGGGGGGTGGGTGGTGGTGGGGGGGGGGGGGGGGGGGGGGGGTGGGGGGGGGGGGGCGGAGGGGGGGGTGGGGGGGGGGGGGGGGGGGGGGGGGTGGGGGGGGGGGGGGGGGGGGGGGGGGTGGGGGGGGGGGGGGGGGGGGGGGGGGGGGGGGGGGGGGGGGGGGGGGGGGGGGGGGGGGGGGGGGGGGGGGGGGGGGGGGGGGGGGGGGGGGGGGGGGGGGGGGGGGGGGGGGGGGGGGGGGGGGGGTGGGGGGGGGGGGGGGTGTGGGGGGGGGGGGGGGGGGGGGGGGGGGGGTTTGGTGGGGGGGGGGGGGGGTGGGGGGTGGGGGGGGCGGGGGGGGGGGGGGGGGGGGGGGGGGGTGGGGGGGGGGGGGGGGGGGGGGGGGGTGGGGGGGGGGGGGGTGGGGGGGGGGGGGTGGGGGGGGGGGGGGGGGGGGGGGGGGGGGGGGGGGGGGGGGGGGTGGGGGGGGTGTTCATGAAAGAACAAATACTTTTATAAATTATCTTTGTAGATTTTTTTCTGATTATGTGAAAGTAATAGATCTTGTGTGGATTAATCCTTGCTGGGAGTGACTGCGAATTGGGTAAGAATTGCTGGAGTGAATGTCGAATTGGATTTATGAGTGGTAAATAAAAAATAACGTGAGTGAATTAAGATTGGGTTTTGTTTCTTAGGATTTTGTTAATAAATTTTGATGGAAATATATAAGAACTGGAAGTTAAAGCAAGAAGTTTGAAGATTGGAATATATAAAATGATGAAATTGCCTTGTGTGTTAACAACTTTACCAAAAATTATATATATCAAAAATATCCACGTATGCAAAAAATTTAAATATATATTAAAAAAATACTGACGTGTCGATCATTTTCAAAGGTTAACCGGTTATAACCGGTATCAGGCAAATATATTTACTATAAAGTTATAAATTTGAAAGTTACAATGGTTATATTGGTAATAAAACAAGTGTGTTTACTAGATGTGTAAATTTTAAAAAGTACGTTTCTAATTAATGGACTTAACCCATCAAAAAATGCCTCACAAAATACATCTCTAAAACTTGGAGACTTCCTTGTATCGATCAAAAAATCCACCCCTAAAACCCACTTCATCCAATAAAATTCATTATAAATCACCGAGAACAAAAGAAAATCCCACAAACCATTTATTTACTAAATAAAAATTCATACATCTCGTTCTGTTCAATATTAGCATCAAGTCTGAGATTGAACGAGAATGGCTGGTTGCGATGGATCTGAAGGTGGCGACGACAGTCGTGAGAAGGTGTGGTCCAATGGTGGTTCAGTGGTGGTTTCCCCTTAGTCGTGGGTCCAGTTAAAGGAGCTGGGATTTGGGCGTCTTTGGGGTTATAGGAGTTCGAAAGATCAGGTTGTGGTCATAACTGTGGTTGTGGTAGCAGGGTTTTTATTGGGTCTTTTTGTTTTTTCTTTTAATGTTTTAATGGTGGTTGAGGATGGTGAAACGGTGGCGCTGTGGTTGAGTCAACTCCTTTTGTGATTTAACCTGAAATATGCTTGTGTTGGTTATTGGAGGTGGCCGGAAAAATTGATGGCCGGAAACAATAGTGGTGTGATGGTGTTAACGGGAGCTTTTTGATTTGATGATGTTATTCATTCTGCTAACCCTCTTGCACGACGCCACCAACGTGTCCCAGTTATGCCTTTTTCAGGTTCTATATATGCACCTCAAGGCGGGTTCTTGTCACAAGGGTCAGTTGGGACTGTTAATAATGAAGAAGAAGATGAAGCTGCTTCATGGCTGCAATTTGATGCTCCTGTTAAAAACAAGTAAAACCAAGAATATACGCACGAGTTTTTGTTTAATGGAAAATGGGGTATAGATGAGTTTAATGGAGAGGGACTGTTAATATACGCACGAGTTTTCGGAAATGATGTCGGGATCTGGGTTTGTGGTTTAAATGTTTTTGGTGTTCTTGAGTGTTATTAGTATTTTCTTTAAGTTATAAATCTGGGTTTGATGTAGGGGTCTAATCGAGCCGAGCCAAACCCGAGCTCAATAAGGCTTGAGCTCGGCTCGAAAAACCAAAGGTCGGCTCGAACTCGGCTCGATTGCTCGTCAAGCTTTAACCATTAAGGCTTGAGCTTGGCTCGAGTAGGATTCGAGCAAAACTCGAGCTTAGATTGAAAAGCTCGAAATTATATATATGAAACAAACACATCACCAAGGCTTACATGTAGGGCTGTAAACGAACCGGACGGACCGGACACATGACAGGGTGTCGTTCGTGTCCGTGACCATTAATTTTAGCCGTCAAATAAACGGACACGGACGGCGAATCGACGAAAATTTTAGTTTCAGTTCGTTATTTAGATTTTGAAACTTGTTCATTGATCGTATATTGATTCGTTCATTAATGAAGTTAAACAACATAAACGGACAAAAAATGAACGAACGGGCCAATAACACGAACGTACAGCTGATATAATCGAGCATAAACGCTATAACAATTAACAAAAATTTGCAAAATAGATATGTTAATCAAATGATATACTCGAGAGCATAAAACGATACGAAATAATCGAGCGTATAGAGCGAAATACACAACGAAAATTCGTACGAACATAATCGAACGATAATAATCGACGTTCACAGAACGCTAATATACGTAAACGAAGCGTGTGTTTCAATTCTGGTTCCGTTCATTTAAAACTCTAAACGGACACAAATCTTGTTCACTACATTTCGTCCATTTTAAATAAATAAGCGCAACATAATCGCAAATCGAACATCTTACCGCACGGTTCACGAAATGTTCACTGAACGTCCGGTTCGTTTACAGCCCTACTTACATGCCACCACAAAATCACAAATGACATTTACATAACATGACTTTAACATACGATGAAAACTAACACAAATGACTTTTACATAAAATGACTATACCATTTTATTACCACACGAAATAAGGACAAACCACTTATGAAAAATAGAATCATAAAAGTGTAGGATACTTCTGGAATATAATATTTAATCCTTTATGAAATTAGTCTTTACAATTAGGTTAATATTCAAATCAGCCCATATTTACTTATATGAAAAAAATATTAAAATATATTTATACTAAGGCTCGAAAAGATCGTTGAGCGCTCGAGCCGAGCTATCAAAAGCTCGAGCTCGACTCATTATATGTTTCGAGCCAGTTTATTGGGCTTGAGCTCGATAAAAGCTCGGCTCGGTCGAGTCGAGCTTGAACTCAAGCTCGAGTTGCTTGATAAAAGCTTGACTCGTTTGCACTCCTAGTTTGATGTTCTTGAGTGTTCTTGGTGGTATGAAGATGAAGCTTTGGATAGAGAAAAATAAATAAGTTAAAGAATCTGGAAAAAAAACATATGATTTATTTGGACGTGAAAAGACTAAAATACCCTTGCTGTTAACTTTCAGTTGGATGGAAAAAATGTCAAAGGAAAGGTCAACTCCTTTTGGTCAACCACATAGACGTCTGGTGTAATTATTGACTTTTTAGGACGAAACATGCAATTTAGCCATAACCACAAGGACAAAACATGTAATTAACTCAAAAAAAATTCATGACACCACGATGTGAAAAAAGAAAAACTAACAATTTTTAAAACGTACTCTCAAGTATGCTAAATGTTACAAAACCGATCTTGAACTTTAACTTATTTACGATTTTTTAATATAACAAACTTTATTTACCAAATATGGAGCGCAAATCTATCGATTCGTTCGGAAAAAATGTCACTGAAAAATCGTCAAATTGCAAAAAAAAAACGAGCCTAATATTGCAATGTTTCTGACATGCGTACGATTTTATAAAAATTGTTGAAGCGAAGTATATATTTTTAAAATATTTACGGAGATAGTCTTTGAGGTTATTGGTCCGTTGCAAGGTGAGTCTCAACAACTGACATATAATACTTGGCGTTATGTTGCAAAAATAATCCCGCGCACATGCCGCAACGATGCACAAGTTACGAACCTCGTTCTAAAAAATAACAAAAACAAAATATGTGATCCATATGTAAATGTGGCCCACTTTCCTAAATAAAATAATACATAAAAGCGATTATTCACCCAGGTTTTTGTATGCCGTATATTTAGGCATCAAGTCCAATCCCTGGCCCACCTTTATATTCCAAACAACGAATTTTAACTTTGAGCCTAAGGTTGATGATGAAACCCAGAAACCAAACGCACTACTCTATCATCAGATGCAAAGACAGTTGCAGATTATTATTATTATTTATTAAGATAAAAAAATAAAATTGTGCTGGAGATGGGATCCGTGGGTGAGGGTAATCCGAGTGATGCGGTGTTATTTGTTGGGATTTCGTTGGTTTTGGGAATTGCAACAAGACATTTATTCAAAGGAACCAGACTTCCTTACACTGTTGCTCTTCTTCTTCTTGGTATTGCCATGGGATCTTTAGGTACGTATTTCCTACCTAAAATACACTAGTTTTAGGTTTATTTAAAACCAAATATAATAATGTTCTTGAGTTAATGGGTATAGTTAGTGAAGAAAGGAAAGAGAACCTAACATAATTACTAATTTACCCTCAAAAAGTCCCATCTTTTTATCAAAGTCAAATGAATACCAGTATATTTTAGCATGCTTACAATTCGTCAAGTAAAAGTGTTACTCCGCCATGTTTGGTATTTTTATACCGCATATAAGGTTATTTCCAACTTTTTTATATGTGTTGCTTTTCTATTTTTTAGCATGTGTTCGATTTACTTTAGGATGCATGTGCAAAATCTGATGGTTTTAATCTAGACTATATATCACTGTGTTTGTTTATTCGTGTCCTTTTTGATTTTTTTTTACCGAGTCAAAACTTGCTCCATCATCCCTGAATGTTGCATGTTACATTTACCTAATATTATGAAGTTCCGAAAGACCACAACTGAGATCACACCTAAAATATAGAACCGACCCACCATATAATGCAGCCATTATACAATAACAGTAGGACAAGAAAAAGCATACAAGGACCACTGCTAAGCCAATGAAAGTCAAAGTACTTGAATAAATATGCCAAAGTACTTGACTATATAACCTTGATGTCACGTAGTACACCTGACTTCACTAGACTATTGCAACAATCAATGTAGATACTCTCATTTATAATTGTAGCAGACCTGAAGCATACTACCAAACATACCATAACCATTTGCAGCAGAACCAAACACTTTAAAGATGCCATCTCAGAAACAATTGCAGCATAAATTGAACCTTAGACTCACTGCAGCTCATAGAACAGACAACAAAGGCAAAAAGAGCCTCTAAATGGTGTCGGGCACATACGCTAACACCATCCAGAAAACTTTAAGCCCCTACTGCCGTCCCTATCAAAAAAAAAAAAAACATTACCAACTGAAATGATACAATAACTGCAACCCACTAATGTATCTGCTGCAGCCACTATATCTCACACAGAGGATTTGCCGATTTACTGTAGTACTTGAAACTTTATTATACAAGTCAAGAACTGATGGTTTTAATCTAGACTTTTTCATAAATAGTTGCATCACTAGTTGACAGAAGCACAAGACAAATTAGGCAAAAAGAACAGCCCACAACAAACCTTTTTGCTACATTACTAACACAAACAATCAGTAGCATACCAGATTATTTCTGAAGTACTCATTCTTTTTTTTGCTGCATTACTAAAAGAAGTGGACCCAAAACAAAACACTTACAAAAAATAAATTACAGAAAGATCAGACCATTTGTCTTGACAGAAGCACAAGACAAATTAGGCAAAAAGAACAGCCCACAACAAACCTTTTTGCTACATTACTAACACAAACAATCAGTAGCATACCAGATTATTTCTGAAGTACTCATGTTTTTTTTTGCTGCATTACTAAAAGAAGTGGACCCAAAACAAAACACTTACAAAAAATAAATTACAGAAAGATCAGACCATTTATAAACCAAACGGACAGCATAGCAGACAACCATAAATAGCAGACATCGACTTCGGCCACAAACTTTTAAAGAACAGCAAAAAATTAGATGCCCACGTCCATCCCAATTGCAAAACAACACTCACTTAGGCACCAACCGGGCACACGAAGCAAAAAAAGGCCAATCCAAACATACTACTTCGTGCAAATTGACTGCACAAATCCAAACATACTATGTAGTGCAAATTGATTGCACAAAGACAACACAAATGGGAGTCACAAATGTAACAATGCTAAACATTAACTGAAGTCATAATGTAAGACCAAAACACTAACAAGCACAAATTCGAAAAGGCCCTCAAACGAGAGTACTTAAACAGTTAAACAAGATCTTAAATACCCCCCTTAAATAACAGCTAAAGTAAGAAGCAAGAAATAACATAAATAAGTTTCAAACTGAAGGAACATCATCACCCACCGGTAACACAATCTGAATAAGATTTGTTCAGAGTCGTCTTGTCCCATCACAGCTTTCAGATAAAACAATCTGTTTTCTATAGGACAGCCAAATAGTCCATGTGTTTTGTCTGGATGTTCCAACAAAAACACAAATATAGGGTGTATGGCTTCGCGTTCAAGACCCAAGCACTGCAGCTCTTGGTAAATTTCCCCCTCGGTATGCAGATGCGGACGAGAGTTTTCAATTACCTTATAATAATCAGATAACGACAAGATCAATATAGTATATATAAACAATAAACTACTACTAATATATATTCTAAATAAACTTAGTACCTTAGAATTCCTGTCTCGAGCATGGACTATATTATCAAGAGAATTCGCAGTCTTATTCTGGTATGGATCCTCTTCATCAGCCTTTCTCTTTTTACTCTTTGATTTAGTTGGGAGCTTACCATCTGATGGTGGTGTTGTGATGTAACATGGATGTCCTCACTAGTGTTGATATTATCTAAATGATCACGCTGTTCTCATACAAGTGATCAAGTTCTTCAACTGTTTCTGCTTCCTAATCATTGTTTAGTTGATTTCTTTTCTCTTTAGCAGTTAGAGAACAAGCACCTGTAGCTCTATCTTTTGCTCACAAAGCATACATTTCATCATAACAATTAACTGGTTTTGTCTTCAACTAGTAAACATCAGGTTTCTCCTATACATTACATATAATTAATAAAAACATCAAAATCATTAATTTCACACGAATTATATAGAGCATACCTTCTTGAGTGCTTCCCACACATCATCTTCAGCCTCAATTAACCTTACTTGGGTTCCATGCATATCCACTCAATGAAACTCCTTGAAAAACATCATGGAATTGGGTAAAGTACTTTTTGAGAGTCTTGATTCGATTTTTGAGTTTTTCTTTCTCAAAAGTAATATTAAACTTATCACTTAACGCCTTCACTATATTAGCATATGCATGAGGCGAGAAAGTCCCATTAGGTCTGTTCCCGGCATTTTGTTCTTTAAGCATAGCCTCGATGAATGTAGCATCCATCAGTTGCATTTTTGGCAGCTCCATCATTCGCATTTTCCCCCATTGTTACTTCCTATATAACAAACATGGAACCATTATTCCATGCATTTAAGAACGCTCAATATATTAAAACAAAACAATATATTATCCACGTGTAATTGATTATGTAAGAAAATTCCGAATATCAATAAGTAATCTTACACGAAAATTATTGATAATTTATATTTCAACAATGATGAATACAATAAACAAAAAGTCTAGACACGTTATGCATCAAAGGACAAAGGACAATAGTTACTCAAAAACTAAATAGACATATTAATTTCATTGTTCGGATTCAACATATAATCACTCCACATGTCATTTGCAATTGAGTTTCTTATTTGTTCTCCTCTATGATCTGTGTCTCTTGGACCTTGGGGTTCCTCATCATGTGATGCATCTAACATCTCGTGTATAACTTCATCTTCAAGTTCTTTGTCACGATCTACCTCAAGTAAAAAGTTATGCAAGATACAACATGCTAAGAATATATCTGATTGTGTATCGCATGAGTAGAATGGTTCTGTTGTAGTTCTAATTATAGGGAATCTTTTCTTCAAGACACCAAATGCTCGTTCAATTGAGTTTCGTAATGATGAAAATGAATGCTGAAGGTTAAACAATTCTCGTAGATTCTGAGGTGTACGAGACGAGTACTCCTTGAGATGATATCTAACGCCCCTATATGGTGCTATAAGTGTACTTCTATGGGGTAGACCACCGTCAACTAGATAATATTTACCTATAAACATAGTAAATTTTAGAAATTCAATGTTAAAATTTTAGTAATATATTTTACTTTTATTAAAGTTTTACCGTCAGGAATAAGTAGCTTATCATCTCTAGTGAGTGCATCTTTTATTATCCTCGAGTCTGATGCTGTGCCTTCCCAACCACTTAAACATAAGTGAACTTCAAATCAAATGTACAAGCAACCAACACGTTGATTGTTGGATATCCCTTACGACCACAATATCTAGGGGCATCTCTATTAGGCACTCTCACTCGAACATGTGTTCCATCGATAGCCCTTATACAATCTTTGAAACAGGGATAAAATCTTGGTTTATCTTGGATTTCTTTCTGAACTCTATGAAAATGTCTACTAGTAGCTGATACGGATCGACGATATAACCAAGAGACAAAACGGGTTCTAAAATCATTTCCTACAATATGCAAAAATCTAGCAACTTGTTCCTCAACAGACATACGTTGGGTTGGACGAAGACCACATTCATTTTCTAACTTTTGACACAATATCTTAAAAGCGTCCACTCATACGAATTGTTTTACGACAATTGGTATTTGTTGATAGGTCTTGCAACATCTCTTCTCGTAGTGCTTGTCTATGCAACATTAATTCTTGGGAAGGTAAATTAACACGGTTTCTTTTACGAGATCGCCTATGTGCGAGATAAGCGACAACTAAACAAACCACATGAATTACGGCTAATTGTTGAGTTCTCGCCATGCGATATAAGTTATCCGCATCCATTTTGTAAGCGTAATCACTACATAAAATATAGTATAACAAATAAATCACAATAACAATCATAACAAACTAACCTGCTAGTGAACATACCAAATCACAGTAACAAACTAACTTTAACAAACACATTCAATTATTACTAGTTAGCAATACAAACTAATACAATCAATATCACAGGTTAGGTTATTATATTTTTCTACTACACATAAAAATACCAACAACTTCACATGTTATGTTAAACTATAACCTGCTACACATACAGATGGATGATGGATATATATCTAACAACCGCTTTTACAACAAATAACAGATTTTACGACCAATACTTGTTAGGTCAATAATTTTAACCTGCTATACATCTATTTAATTAAAAACTTATTTTCTCGCCACATATAACACCCAAAGGCGGACATGGAAACAGTAGTCAAGACAAAACCATATTTTGGTTTGTTTGTTTAATGTTTTGATATGACGCCAACAACAAAAACTCATATATTAACTACCATATATCATGATCAAAATTATCCAGAAATATACACATGTAAACAGTATATAGCAACAAACAATCAAGGTTATGATCATATTTAATTATTTAATATAACACAAAGTAACACAAGTGTTGGCTACAAAAAATAATTATGAGATAATAACCGTAAAATAGGGTGAATTACAGTTGATAGCGTGTGATTTTCTGTGATAATATGTGACAAAAAAATGCTCGTTCGGGTGGTTATGGTTGTAGCTAATGTGAGATGTAGGTCCAAATTTATGAAGTGCATGAAAAAATAAGGATATAATGTAATTTAACAAAGCCCATAGTTGTTAAGTTCTGGCTTCCCTCTAGTATCCCAATTTTTGGACGGGATCATCAATTTAACATAAAAGCCATACCTTCTTCTCCCCCTTCCGTTCCCTGCTTTCTCTTAAAAAAAACTTAAGAACACCAATATTTTCTGATTTCCCTTCCCATCCCTTTCCATTCCTTTAAAAAAAAACTCGAGAACAGATCTTTTTGGTGAAACCTTTTTATTACATATATTGTGTTTTTAATAAGGTTTTGTGTAATACAAAACGACACACATCACATCATACCTCATCGTTACTTATGGCCACTGTATCCTTGCTAGTTGCTACCACCTGCGCGTGGGCGGGTACCCTACTGGTTCCTCAAAAAGTAAAAAAAAAGTATATATTATCTCTTTACCATGAAATTTATAATGTGTTTCTTGCTAGTATCTACTAGAAGCGTTGCTGGGATATTATATTTATTAAGAAAATGTTTGTTTGATCACAGAATATGGAACAAGACATCGGTTAGGAAAGATTGGTGATGGAATTCGAATCTGTAAGTTGAATTATCTTGTTTTCTTAAGATGAACTGGAAATTACGCTACGCCTGGATTTGGAGTATTCCTTATGTCTGCTATATGGTTCGTGTCCAGGGGCAAATATTGATGCTGATCTTCTATTAACTGTTTTTCTCCCGCCTCTTCTTTTTGAAAGTTCATTATCAATGGAGGTGCACCAAATAAAGGTTGATTTCTTAACATAATTGGAGTTTACTTGAACTTGTATTGCAATGCACTCTTTTTTCCTCTCAATGTTATGATTCTATGTAACGGGAACAACACTAGTTTGCCAACTGCATGGGATGACTGTCAATGCAGACTTTTGTTCACAACACCTTGAAAGCGGGGAAGTCTTGCTATTTAATCATTTAAAGGGGACACGGAACATGAATTGTTATTTTGAATGATATTAAATAGAAATCTACTTAAGTGGGTAATGGGCTAATACTTGTTAACACATGTTCTATCTAAGCGCCTTCACAAACCTGATATCTCGTTATGAAAGTTTGTTTTGCATAAAAGGCTGTGAATTATTTGTGCAACCTATTTTGTGTTTCAGTGAAAATTTTCCATGATATATGTGTATGATTCAACCTTCAACTTTTCATGATTCAATCTTTATATATTTGCAGAAATGTATGGCACAAATGGTGATTCTTGCTGGGCCTGGAGTTCTAATATCCACATTTATTGCTGGTACAGCTTTAAAGGTTAGCTCACATACATCGTTTTGGGCATTTTATGTTTGGTATACTTAACTGCAACCACCACCAATGTGACCTAGTGGTTAGGCACCCTGATCTTCTCACATAAGGTCTGAGGTTTGATCAAACCTCGCCAGGTACACATTTTGGGGGTGGCCACGGAAAGGGTCGGAAACGGTCAAGGGATACTCCTGTCAGGCCGCGAACATTGAGTCAAAGACTCGTAACCTAAACGGGTAAAACCTCATCTGTTTGTATCTGAAGTACTTAACTGCAGCTAACTTTTCCTTATAATTGGAGCTGGACAACATCTTTGCTTCTTGGAGGACTTCTAAGTGCTACCGATCCTGTTGCCGTGGTTGGTCTGTTAAAAGAGCTTGGTTCAAACAAAAAACTAAGTACTTTGGTTGAAGGAGAATCATTAATGAATGATGGGTATCAACTTTTTGCCACTATTACAAGACAAGTGATTCTTTCCTTTTAATATCATATATGTTATATGATATAATATTTTTTTCTAAATTTCTACCATTATTCGGTTTAGTTACATGCTTGATCAGCTGCATTCTTCATATTCAGGGTGGCCATCGTTGTATATACACTTTTTTTCCGAATGATAACTGGATCAAACTTCAGCTGGAGGACTGTGATCTACTTTTTAGCAACAGCATCCCTTGGAGCGTAAGTGTGTTTCTTCAGTTTGAACTATAGCGGTTATAGATGGTTTGATAAAATCATTACTGTGGCTCAGTGTAGGAGTGGGCATTGCATTTGGTTTGGTGTCTTATCTATGGCTTGGGTTTATTTTCAACGATACGATGATAGAAGTTGCAATGACTCTTTGTGTGAGCTACCTTGCTTACTTCACGGTAGGCTACCTCTTAAACTCTTATAGCTACATTCAATTTTCGGTACGAGTATTGGGTTCTCTTTTAATGCTTAAATAAGTATTCTAGCTATTCTGCAAAGTTGTTCTTGTTATTCTGCTAACTAACTGCTAAGCATTTGCTTAGTCAGTGTTGTTTCTCCATCTCATCAAAATTGTATGGTTTATACTTGTGATGGTAATCAGAATTTATGATCCCTTACCAATATAGCCACCTTTCCTATTACCGATTGTAGTTGTAGGCAATAGAGTAGTAGGTGATTTACTACTGTAGCAGCTCAACCATTAGCACAAAGTATAAGTATCTATGAAAGACTGTTGATATGAAGGGCATGCTTTACAGTATACAGTTGCTACACAATAATTAGTGAACTTGGTTTGACTGTTTGCCGTTGGAAGAAACCTTTTAGTTCATTAGTTACATTCATTTTTAGCTAATTTGTTTCTCTTTTATGATAGTCTCAAGAAGTCGCTGAGATTTCGGGAGTATTAACAGTTACGGCATTGGGAATGTAAGTTCAATTGCTTCCACAGTTTGATCAATGTTGGATTTAAACTAATTTGGAGTAGCAAATATTTGAACAGGTTCTATGCTCTTGTTGCTAGAACGGCTTTCAGTGGTGAAGGACAGCAAAGCATGCATCATTTTTGGTACTTTTTTTATTTTTTTACCTTTTTGGCATGTTATAAAACAATAAAATGAACTCCAAAAAATAAAAGGGTGTAAAATACTTAACATTTTTTTAGTTAATTGAAAGTAGGGGTAATGGATGTCATGCATCAAATTAAACCAATCGAAGGTTTACAAAATCTTGTGTCTAGTCGTCATCTTAGCATCTTTAATGTTAAATTGGAAAAGAGTTGCAGCAAACAAGAATGGACTATAAAATAAGCTATATACATTTCAGACACTGGCCCTAAGCCTATAATTATTAATATAGAGAAAAGTTGAGCCATATAGCAGTTTCTAAAATAATTTTCACTTGCTACGGAGTATAGTTACAAGACTAGTTACAGTGCTTAGTATACTGTTTCTATTTAAAGCAAAAGTGGTAGAACTATATAGTTGTTGACCTCTTCTTTACTTGGGATCTTGTAACACCCTAGGCGAATCTTACGTTAGTGGTGGGATGTAGTGAGCCTAGGTTCATAAGATAACTTTCACCGTAACAAACAACACCTTTTGGGACGAGTATTGCGTGTAGATCCAACGAGAACTTCTGCAATTAAGCGTGCTTAGCTAAGAGCAGCACCATGATGGGTGACCATCTGAGAATTTCTCAGGTGGCCTCCAAGAACAAATCCGTGATCTGGTTGTTTAGTATCATTTATTGTCATGTTTTTGTATGCATGAAAATACGACTTACTTCGTAATACCCTAATAGACCTTACTCATCTTGAACTGCAGGGAAATGGTGTCATATATTACTAATACACTTATCTTCATCTTAAGGTATGCATTCTTAGATGAAATCTTCATGTATATCTATTTTTTTAGAGAAATTAATGAGGGAGAAATGCCATTATTTCATCTCAATATGTATGAGAAACACAAAATTATTAGTTATATTTCTTTTATTTTGCAGTGGAGTACTCATATCTGAAGGTATACTTGGAGGTGGCAACATTCTTCAACAAGAGGGTAAGGCAGACTCTTCTTCCTTTTTGTTTTTCCAGGTTTCTTGTTCATACCACATACCTTTTTTATTGCCACATATTGCATACATTTAGAAACTTTTTTTATATACGTGGTCTGCACTTTGTAGATGTTTCACTACAAGTTTCCCCAATATGAAACCAGATTTCTTCACCAGTCTTTGTGTTTTGGGCAATTCTTTTGCTTCCTTTTTTTTTTTTTTAAAATTTTGATTTTAGAGTAAAAGATAATTCGGTCACATGGAAGCACATTTGTAGCAAAGTGTCATGGTGAGTGAGTATAGAACTAATGACGCTAGCGATGTCACAACTTGGAAACATACATGACGACAAATCTTGGCTATATTGTATCTTCACAATTCATATTTCATATATACATGAAAGATTGATTGGATGTCTTGAAAAACGTGTTGTACTTGAAGAAATAAGTATATCATCATTGGTTTTTTTTATTTAGGTATCTTTTTCTTTTATGTGTTTAAGCATTTTTTGTATATTTGCATTCAATTTTGTTCACTAGTGGCATGACCAATTTTTATAATACCACACAGAAAGTGTCTGGGGCTACCTCATCCTCCTATATGTGGTGCTACAACTATCAAGGGCAATAGTGGTTGGACTGTTATATCCATTTCTGAATTTTTTCGGTTACGGCTTGGACTGGAAGGAAGCTATTGTACTTGTGTGGTCTGGTTTAAGAGGTCCTGTGTCATTGTCTCTTTCTCTGTCCTTTAAGGCAAGTTCTCCTTGATACTTATAAAAGATAATTAAAAAAGTGACTTCTGAGCCTTGAATAGGTGCCCTTATTTAAAGTTTCATTAAAAATTCATGTCCATCGTTTTGCCACAGTAATCGAGCTTGAAATGCAACACCGTGATTGAGTAGGAGATCCACGGCCAAAATGGAGGATTTCTCTACTCCAGCTGTAACATTGCGAAATAATTTTGTGTAATTCTCACAAGGCAGATACAAAGTCTAGAATAAAGGAAATTAGATAAACTCAAATCGTATCTATCATATCTCTAACAGAAGTATATCCATCCAACACATTACAGGTGGTGTTAAAAAATAAGAATAGTAATTAGCACATGATAAATCCAGTCACCTTAGTGACTTTTCTGCAATACTGGTTCCTGCGTAAACCACAAGGCAGATACAAAGGCTAGAATAAAGTATATCCATCCAACACATTACAGGTGGTGTTAAAAAATAAGAATAGTAATTAGCACATGATAAATCCAGTCACCTTAGTGACTTTTCTGCAATACTGGTTCCTGCGTAAACCAGGATATTCTTGCTCTTTTTAATATTTATTAATTATGTTTCATTTGCCTCTTAATCCTAGCATCTCTGATGATTACTAACTAGTTTCTTTCATGTTCTTTTCAGCAATCAAGTGATGCATCTCGATACATTACTCAAGAAACGGGAACGTTGGTACTTAACTTGGCTATATTGTATCTTGACATTGTACAAGAGAACTGATAAAAGATTGAATATCTATATCATTAGAGCTTATCTGATAGTTTCCATACTTGTGCAGTTTGTGTTCTTTACCTGTGGAATTGTGTTTCTAACACTTATTGTCAATGGATCAACTAGTTCGTTTGTATTGCAGATGCTAGACATGGATAAGCTGTCTGCAGATAAGGTACAATTATACACTGTATATGCATAAAAACTTATGCATTGTACTGGGGCGGTTCTCAGTAATTTTCACATCACTACTGCAAAATGTTACTATATTTAAACAGCAATTAATCTTTTTGATAGGGGCGTCTAATGGATTTCACTAATTATGAAATGATGAGCAAAGCACTGGAGGTATTTGGTGATCTTGTTGATGATGAGGAATTAGGACCTGCTGATTGGCCTACTGTGAAGAAATATACTAGATGTTTGCGTGATGCAGAAGGAGAATGTATTCACCCTGATACTGCATCAGAGAATGTTGAGCGCATGCATCTATCTGATATCCGTATACGATTTTTACATGGTAAAAAGTTGTCTCATGTATTTAATTTTTTCTATTCGT